>SDVV010009120.1:0-16861 GCA_016164225.1 Gammarus roeselii
GTATATATATAGGTATATGTATGTACGTAAGGATGCATACACGAAAAACATGTGTATAATATTTGTCACAATCTTTTTTTCCCATACCTGACTGCAATCAGTGATGCTCTCGCATCACCGAACACAAACTATATCCATCCCTCCGGCCACGACCTTTTTTCATCGATGTTGTTCAATACACCCACTCCATCAGCTGCATGACGATGAGATCTGCGTGCATAATGGCGCCCCCAAATAAAGCTACACGAGCGTATATGCTGCTAAGGGTGAGGGATATTTGGAACGTTGGTGTCGCTCGTCTGGATCATAGTCATTTCTGTGATTGCCAAATGCGGCTGCGTGGGGATGGGGCAGATGGAAGAAAGAGGATCACGAATCCATCCGCTCCGTCCCTACTCATTCAACCCCATGCAAAGACCAATGGCAGCCTATCTTGCCTACTGATTCAGCCAGACGTCACCGTGCTGATTCTACTGCCCACTCTCAATACGGCCGCAGCCGACACCCCTTCTCTGCTGTCTTCCACTTGATGATTCCAAACACGTTCTGATCTACGGCAGCGCTGCCTGCATGTCGAAAGTTCCTAAGAAGACTCATAGAGCCTGACCGGCGAATGTGGCAACTAACTTTACGCATGTTTCCATACTGCAATGTTTCTCGTTTAGGAATAATATAAAGATGAGAATAGCCGAGATGCATTCTTTATAACGTTCACCCATAGATGATATGCCACAAATGTTTTCAAATTTTGATTTGAGGATCTGAGCACGTCGATGCCCTAGCTCTATCCAGATGATCATAAATATAACTAATAAGTTATTTATCTTCTGAAATCGGGATAGTAACTGCAACCAGCTATGGGTTGTTTTCAGCCAGAGGCAAAAGCAGAGTTGCACGTTGGAAATTATCACTGTATACGATATATACACATATCCTGAAAGGATGAAGATCGGGAAACTCTCTTCATTAGAGACTGCTTCCTGCTCTAGTTTCTTCCAGTAGGATGTGCTGAGAGTTCATGACGCTGGTGCCCTGCCTAAGTTGACGTCAGACTGTGTGACGGTCGTCGCTGCCCTCAACCATGACGCTGGTGCCATGCCCAAGTTGACGCTGGTGCCCTCAACCATGACGCTGGTGCCATGCCCAAGTTGACTTCAGACAGTTCGACAGTCGTCGCTGCCCGCAACTATGACGCAGGTGCCCTGCTCCATTCGTCCTCTGGGCAGGAGGCCTTTCGGTCGAGGGGAGCCTATTGGTTGATGCTATCACGCGATGAGTTGTTGCTGCCCGCAACTCCATTTGTCCTCAGGGAAGGAGGCCTTTTGGTCGAGGGGAGCCTATCGGTCGATGCTATCACACGATGGGTCGTCGCTGCCCGCAACTCTATTCGTCCTCAGGGTAGGAGGCCTTGCAGTCGAGGGGAGCCCATCGGTCGATGCTATCACACGATGGGTCGTCGCTGCCCGCAACTCCATGCGTCCTCAGGGTAGGAGGCCTTTCGGTTGAGGGGAGCCTATCGGTCGAAGCTGTCACACGATGGGTCGTCGCTGCCCGCAACTCCATTCGTCCTCAGGGTAGGAGGCCGTTTGGTTGAGGGGAGCCTATTGGTCGCTGCCATCACACGATGGGTCGTCGCTGCCCGCAACTCCATTCGTCCTCAGGGTAGGAGGCCTCTCAGTTGAGAGGAGCCTATCGGTCGATGCTATCACACGATGGGTCGTCGCTGCCCGCAACTCCATTCGTCCTCAGGGTAGGAGGCCTTTCGGTCGAGGGGAGCCTATCAGTCGATGCGATCACGCGATGGGTCGTCGCTGCCTGCAACTCCATTTGTCCTCAGGGTATAAGCCTTTCGGTCGAGGGGAGCCTATCGGTCGATGCTATCACGCGATGGAACAGTCTCCGACGATGGGCTCTGATAACAAGTTTTATGTGTAACGTCGTACAGGATGAGCAACTACCGAGTGCGCTCTCTGGGCGATGGTGCTTGTGTGTTCAGTTACAACTATCTTCACTAGAACAGGAGCTAAGTCAGTTGTTATCAAGACATTTTTCTATTATAGTATTTGAATGTGTTTTGGAGAGAGGCTCACTGCAAACCCATTTATTTTATTTTTTCCATCCTCAACAAATAAAATAATGGCATTACTCGTGGACCTCGGACATATGTTCGTGCGCCGTGTTGATAGTACCAGTAATTTGACGATGAATATCTTGGGTCACATGTGGACCTCTCTTCTAATGTATTAATCACAAACATTATTTCAGTCTCACGATGGACTCTATATCAAACTTCATTGACGGTTTTGTTGTCAAATAAGGGCGCTTGAACACTTACGTCTCTGAATGAAACTCATAACTTCCCTGAGCATAAACGAAAACCAACGAAACATTAATGCATAAATTGCATTACTCAGAACCATCAAACAATCAATGTTCGGATAAATAGCACTGTGAACATTTTGTTATTGAGATATAAATTTTACAATTAATGCGATCATGATTATCTAATTTGTATAAGTTACATTAAGTATTATTATCCTGTTATGTAATGTACTTCACAACTCGAGCAGTCTCGCATGCTTCTTTGTCTCTTTCTTCATGGATGATCGATCTTTCGATGCGTAATTTGAATGATTGGTAGGAATGCCTATTTTAGACTTGTTGCTTTGTAATCGCTATTGTACCATCGAGTACATCATTAAAGTTTTTATTATCATTATTAAAACGAAAATAAAATCCTAACTCCGCCTTCTAGTTTGATGATGTTTGCAATGTGGTATAAGTAAAGCCAAGCTAGGAATTTGGTATGACAAATCTGTAACCGTATTAGATGAGAAGAGTCCTAACTCCAGGCTTATACCAATACCTGAAAATACAGATATGGGCCAGAACTTATAGATGAAGACTTTGTAGGTCCTTTTCATAATTGAATATATCACCATAAAGTTCAAAGAGAGTAGAATTCTAATTAAAATGGATAAATTATTTTTAACAAGGTAAATTGCCGATTCGTTGGAATTTCACTTTTCCCTTTACCACGTTTTACTGAGAACCCCCTGCATAGTACAGACTGGTCCCTGGTTTGTGCTGGGACCTTGAACCGCAAGTTTGTTTTGCTGGCAAAGTGTTGAATTAACGTTAACGTTAGAAGCGGTGCAGCCGGACAACGAGTTAACCAGGAACGTCCAGGAAATCGGCAATCTACTAAGCCAAGCGACCGGCCTCTCTGAGCAGGAAGCAGAAGTTTTCGCCGCAGAACCTAGCACAATTGACGACCATCTAACGAGGCTCGAGGGTCACGTCAAGGCAACAACTTCGGCATCTCTTCACCCCATCAAAACCCCAACCGAGCTCCGAGGACTGCAAGGAGGAAGCAATACCCGCTATTCAATGAACACAACCTGTTCAACAATAATCATGCCTTTCCGGGCACCAAATATCCGGTCCGACGCCAACGACGGACCGGATATTTGGCTATACACTCTACGAAAAGGGCTAGGCTCTTTCACTGGCCGCCCAGTCCTGAGCGTCGCCACCAGCGGCGACGAGACTTCGCCATCAGAGTAGACACAAAACTTAGAAATGACACGATTCTCTCCAAAACTAGACTCTGTGAAAAGCCATGCAAAATAGTGCCACACCCGACTTTCTCTACAAGTTCAGGTATGATCTACGTTGAAGATATCCCGAAGGAGGAAATCGTGCCAGTCCAAAGAACCGCACTGTTTTTACTGCAAAGTAAACGGACACCCTACCGGACATAGAGATTGCCCAGAGGAGAAGACTGAGAGCGATCCTACAATATCAGATAGATCACGGGGTCGGGCGACGAGAGGCTGTAGTCTCAATGCGCTCTTCCTAGAATGACCCTCCTACCCAGGAAGACAGACCGGCACCATTCCCCACCCAATTTCTAATAACAATCAAAGAAAGTGGTGCAAGCCACTGTTTCCTTTTCAACTAATCCTTTTGTAATGATGTCACTCACCGAACAACTTGGAGGAAAACCGAAAGAAATCCAACGACAGGGGAAGAAATATCTAACCTACGTCGAAGAGCGTGAACAAAGTAACGCTATACAAAAGGTCACGTACATAAACAAACTCAGAATTACAGTTGAAACACATCTGTCTTTCAACGATGCCAAACGAATTATATTCCCCTCTCGTTAAACACCTACCACCAGCCTCAGTGCTTTCGATGAAGGTCTGACTGAGGATTGCGGAGTTACCGAAATCGCGTAACGCAAGTTCTACCGCATACGAAATTACCTTCCCAGGATACTACGCACCAGAAATCATAGAAAACCCGGGTGAACAAGGAACAACCAAAACATACCCAGTTGCAACGTGGCCCCCAATGTGCAAAAAATGCCTTGAATACGACAACGTCATTGCATACTGCCAGCCGCATACACCCCAACGTTGTAGGAAGTGCGCTGACAAGCACGACCGAAAAGACTGCATAGGCGGCCACCCTAAATGTTACCACTGCTCATGCTACCATGAGGCAGGCGACCGCGACTGCCCAGTACACATAGCTCAAAAAGAAATAACAGCCACACCAAATCAACGCAGAGTTAAACGGAAACAAGCATCCAAATCTGGATAGAAAATAACCCAAACCGCCTCAATCATGCCATAGCAGTCAAATCGTCATTTCAACCAAACTCCCCCGACGACATCCACAAATCGTCAGGACAACATCGTAACAAGACTCCAACACTCTAACCTGGCTGCAGTGCTTCCTCCTTCAGCCCAGCAACCGCCCCTGCACTAAAGATGCGCAGTCCGAGAAATAATTTCTGAGGTGCCCAGGAGGACGCAGAGATGGATACAACTCCCGCAGTTGACCACGCCGCAATGCTCACTATTAAAAAAACGAAAAGGCAAAGAGATGAAGAGGCATCCGATGCCCAGGCGTCACTGAGTAATGAGATAAGAAACAACTCCCAAATAACGGCCCGCCAGGACACGAATCCAGAACTACCTTTACCTGTCTCAGATGCGGCTCCATTCGTGAAAATCACTGTGAGAGACACGACCCCCCGTTTACAAACCCGACTCCCGAACATGCCACCAGCGAGAGCGATCACAGCCTCGACGACGGCGCTTATCTCGAAAATCTCGTACGCAAGACCTCTGAACAATCGGTCATTTCACCTGGCCCAAATAGTTTGCACTCCACACAACCACCCACGCAGATCAAAAAGGCTAACGCAAAAGAAGAGCACACTCTCTCACGAAGCTAAGACAAAGAGCACAAACCCTCGTCCTCCCACAAGAGCACTCCCAGTCGCGACCGAAGCAATCATAGCAGACCACCTCCCACCGATGAAGGACACTCCCGTGATCACTCCAGACCCGCAACCCCTGAGCAAACTCAAAAACAAAACGCGAACACCACAAAAGCTCCAGCAAATTACGCAACCACTCTAGATCATCAAGGTCCGAGTGTAAACAGCCTTCAAAATGAACACCAAAATACTTCAGTGGATCTGCAAGGGACTCGGAAACAGGAAAAACGAATTACTATCCTTAATCGACACCCATAGACCTTAAGCGATAGACCTCCATGAGATCAAACTCCGAGAGACCGTCACCTTCAGAATCCCTCAATATATCAAATAACCGCCGCGAAAGCCAAACCAACGTGACAGCTCACGAGGGAAGGGCACTTATGATCCACCAAAAAAATAACTCTCCTTCCCCTGAAGACAGAACTCCAAGCTATCGCCGTGCTCTACGGGGGAGCCTATTATGACTCCCGTTGAGGCTCTGGTGGAAATGAGGCCCCAATCAAATTCAAGCTATCGCTTTTAAGATATGCGTCGTAAGGCCAATAACGGTGGTATCCATCTACTCGTCACGAAGCCACGACCTCTCGGAAGGACTAATGATCAAATTGCTAAACCAACTGCCCTCGCCAATACTCCTCCTTGAAGACTTCAACCGCTACCATGAAACATGAGAATGCGTGAGAACAGACCCCAGGGGAGTGATAATGGCTAACACCATAACCACTCATACCCTGGTCCTTCTCAACGACGGAAAACCCACCCGAATCACCCCTCAAAGTGAAACTGACATCGATTTATCCATGTGCTCCCCCACTCTGGCACTCCAACTCGTTCGGGGAGTTGTGCCTTCAACACACGACAGTGACCATAACCCAGTCATCATATCGCTTCTTACCAACCAAGCAAGAAACCCTGCCCCACATGAACTTCGATTCAACGACCGGAAAGCCAGCTGGGGGGAATACTCGGAACACATCGCGTACAGCGATATGGATGGCATGCCCGAAAACATTTCGGAACACGACAAAAAGTTTCAAGCTGCAGCCGAGGCAAGCATTCCCCAATATGCCCCTTCAACCTTCTTTCCGAAACCATGGTGGTGCCGAGAGGTGCAAGAAGCAAGTTATAAACGTGAAAGACTATACCATACCTACCGACGCACACGGTCCCCCAGGAACCGAGTATCGTGGTAAACGGCATCTGCTGTATACCGAAAACTTTGAGTGAAGAAAAAACGTGAAAGATGGGCTCAGTTAGTCAACACTATTAATCGAAGCGCCCCCTCTCCCAGGTGTGGGAAAAAATCCGACGTACCCAGAGAAAACCCGATCGACCTATTAGCATCCTTTCAGACGGAGGCAGAACTTTTTCTTTCCACGCGCAAATTGCAAATGAACTAGCTCAGACTTTTAGCTAGATTTCGCAATCAACAAACTACACGGCTGCTTTCCAACGGGAAAAGTACTTGCGAAAAAGGGAACATCTTGACTTTACTTCATGAAACAAAGAGGCCTACAACAAGCCTTTCTCCTTCCACGAACTAAAGTGCGCCATAGACCATACACGTGAAACTTCACTTGGGCCAGACCGGGTACACATCAACATGATCAAGATTCTCCCAGATGGCGCTAAAAGTGTTCAACACTGTATTCATCAAACTAATTTTTCCCGATCAATGGCGAGAAACTGTGATTATCCCAATACCCAAACCCGGGAAATTAAACGGTGACCCACATAACTATCGCCCCATCCTTGTCGGCTACCCTGAGATGCATGCAGGCCTGAACAGCATCCAGTGTGGCGGCCGCAAGAACCACTCATCGACGGACCACCTTGGAAGACTGGAATCTGACATCTGACAGGCATTTGTCCGAGGGGAACCCGTGGTTTTCATATTTTTCGACGTGGAAAAAAACATATGATACTACCTGGAAATATGGCATCATGAAGGATTTCCACCGCGAAGGGCTGAGAGGCCACTTGCCACGTTACATCTTCTTATTCATGTAAAGCCGCACTATCAGGGTTAATGTCGGCGACACCCGGTCACCATCCTATCCGCAAGAAATGGGCGTCCCCCAAGGAAGAGTCCTCAACGTCACTTTTTTGTACAACTCAAAATCGACCTGACAGCAGACATTCTCCCGCACGACGGAAGATTGCATTCATCACTATACGTGGACAACTTACAAATAAGCTACAAGCACCCTAGCCTGTAACAACAATTCAACAGGAACTCCAAAAATGTCTAAGCCTCGTTGGAACTGGGCCTCCTAAATCTGATCCCGATTCTCGCCCTCCAAAACGAAAAGCATGATCATTACTCATGTGCCGGGATTACACCTAAAACCAGCCCTAACGCTGAACAACACTCCGCTAGTTTACGAAGAATCAATAAAATTCCTTGGTCTTGTATGGGACCCTAAACTCACATGGCCACCTCATATTACAGCCCTGGAGACTCGCTGTAAAAAGGCAACTGGACTTATCCTCTCTGTAACATCCTTGGAATTCGGAGCCGATATGGACACCGGCATGACGTTATTTAGGACAGTAATACGCTCGCGCATTGACCATGGAGCAATTGTTAACGGTTCAGCAGCCAAAACCACCCTTGAACCTCTCTCCATCATCGTGTATAACGCCCTGCGTATCACAACCGGTGCGTTCCGTTCCACAACTATCGAAGCCCTGAACGTGTTTGCTACCGAGCTTCCTCTTCCGCTACGGAGAGAGAAACTCTCACTACAGTACTATTTCAAGACAAGGAGCTACATCAATAGCCCAGCATTCAGTGACGTATCCAACATTTTTGCTGAACGCCTCTTTGCGGCTAAGAAGAACATATGCCCACCATTTTTTCTATCTGTGGACAACTTACTGACCTCGCTGAACATTAGTCGCATAGCAATCAAGCATTCATTCTTCTTTTGAATTCTTCAAATCAACACACCAACGTGGATGATCAGCCCACAAATGGTAAACCTAGATTTGCAAACGTACCCCAAAGCAACAACAATATATACACTGACTGCTCCAAAACATTGGACGGAGTGGGAGCTGCCGCCGTAGGCGAAAGAACCTCGCGTTCGGCCACCCTACCCCAAGAGGCCTCTGTATTCTCTGCAGAGCTGCACGCACTCGAATTGGCAATCTCCATTACAAAAAGTGACCGCCTCCACTAATTTGTTATATTTTTTCAGAGTCGTGAGTGTTCTCAGTCAGCTGAAAACTCTGCACTTCCATCACCCTGCCCTTAGACAGATGCAACACGATCTATCCACGATGTCCGAAACGGGCCCTGGACACGTGGGAAGAAGAGGAAACGAGCGCGCAGATTCCCTCGCTATACGGGTGTCTACCCAGCAAGAACAATTCATCTCCATGCATTACTGAGACTGGTTCCCAGTCATCAACTCACGTATAACATCATGATGGACCGACTCTTTGCAACAGAGTGGACAAAAAATGCTTGCAGTTGAACCATCCGTGGGAGAGTAGGATGACAGGTTTTCTAATAGGGGAGACCAAGTGTTCATTAACCGTCTAGGCACGGGACACATGTGGATAACCCACAATCACCTAATGAACGTATACATGGGACCGGACGTACCACCATGCCCCTGTTGCCACGAAGTGGCAATCAGCGGACACTTACTTATGGATTGTGATGCACTCGCAACAGCCCGACGAGCCTTCTTGAGCCCCCCGTGCAACCTACAACGCCTGCTCACAGAAACAGAACACCGAAATAACTGATCGCTTTCGGAAAAAACTGACTAAATGAAGCCGCATGAAAGTAACTATGTTTGAATCATCTCTGATCCTGAACTCCCTGTCCTCCCTGCGTATTAATTGTGAACTTTAACTTAACTTCCTGCGCGAAGCTATGCAGAATCAACGGATCATCGTGCCCTACTTGGGAGCCATTAGTCAACACGTTGGAGTTACGGTGGAAAACAGAAGAAACTACTACTTCTAACGATTCGTTAGTGTGTGAATTACTACGGATAAAATTAGGATAGTTGCTGTGTATAAATGAAACTACTATTTATTTCGATCACAATCGTCCTCTCCCACTAAAATTTGATATTTTTCATAGTTATTGGTTATAAATGGTATTTATCTTGATGTTTAAAACTCAGCGTAACTGGAATTAGAAATGTCCTATAAACGCTATTTTATTATAACTCAAAAGAAAGGATAAAAGCACATTCTAAAATAGAAAATGTAATTCAATAACAATACAGTATTTTTCTCGATCATTAGGGAATTGAAAAGGATTTTTGACACATTCAAATTATTTATGATCATATAATGTTTTCAGTGTGTTCATCATAAGTAAAAGTTTTCGGTTTCTACCATTTCTCTCGATTGTCATACTTGGGCACGTCCCTTAACAATATGGAAGTAAAACATACAGAAAGAGGTTACGCTGCCCTAGTCAACGGAAGCAATTCTGCGTTGATGGATTAACGGTCAGAGGGTCACACAGGTGCTACATAGAGCAGCTTTGTGGTACTAAACTCCTTGACTACCCGCCGCACTAACCCGGCAAGGACGGGCCAAGGTCAAAGCCTGCAACAGATTTTTTTAAGACAAGGTCAATTTTCTGTCGCATCGTCCGATTCCGCTTTTTACACTGCGCCAAAGTGACAACCTTCAATACCCGTCCTTATGTCGTAGATTAGTCCAAGTCGAGCCCCACACAAACTCTTTCTCACCCTACGTTATATCTTTCAGCTCCTCTTCCTAGTTGGCCTCAGCCGCCTGCCGAGTTCAACTCCAATTACTGGAAGCATTTGTGCGGGAGCTTCTTTCCTCTGCCGGAGACACTAATAATCCCGACCAGAGATTGTCCGACAAGATATTATTGAAGTTTCTGGTTCAGTAAATAGGAGATTTTTTCAAGAAGAGAGTTGAATGGCATCGTGGGTTTCTATTTGGAAGGAAACCTTTTAAGAAGTGATGCACGTTTAAGAAGATTTTGGATTTTGAAGAAATAGTTTTAATGAAAATGCGGATACTGGATTCAATCGTCCTTCTTATCAGGGTTTAATTTGTGCAAGTAATGCTGTATACTAGTTACATTGGAAAGAATCATCCTGGTCGGATGGAACCAAATTAACCGAGCCAATGAATCGTTTCAGTCTTATGTTTTAATTATGGCGAGATTGGTGGGTCATTATTGTTCTTGAAGGCTAATTATTGTTCACACTCTCGTTAGCACTTTTTTAAATTATGGCACGAACTATAATGTCAATCATTTGAGCCAGAGTATCTGCATGACTTTTATTACGCAATCATTCTACGTACGAAAATTCCCAACATAACGTATGCTAATTGCCTCCTTCCAAACTGATGGAAGGCTAATTTTGAATCTTCAATAATCCAGTAATTTGACAGAGGAATCATGGTAGCAGAGTAATCTAACATCGCTCGGATATTCTCTGTAATATCAACGTCAACGTAATGTCGGCAACGAGAACATTGTTTGGGATGTGGGTCTGCATTTCAGAAGAAATGTGGTTGAAAACCACAAATGTACTATGAAGTAAGGTATCAATCCCAATTCTGATAGTTTCATATCGAATGGAATTACTTGTTAGAAATCAATGGCTAGTTTAGTTCATTGTCGATTTCATAAACAAATAAGGTTTCCTTCTGTACTAAAGCTAAAGAACATTAGTTAATTAGTCTAGATTAAAAGAAATCTTGAATAACGACTGCATCCGAATAAACGAGAAAGGTACAGCATATCATGTAGTAACATGTTGAGACACAGACGCAGCGATATAAATCAATATCGAGTCGCTTCAATTGTGGTAAATGTATGCCCTGTTCTTTTGTTATGGATAGATGATCGATGATGAATTCATTGATGATTGATGAATTCATGGATGATCGAATATGAATTCATTGATGATTGATGATGAAATTACTTACGGGACTCTACAGTAGCCAAAGAAATTCCATTTGTGGTAGATCTGTAGTGAAAAAAATCTACTCGTCTCAAATGGAATTTAACTTGAAGTTGTATCATGTCTATATCTTAAAATTTGGACTAAGCACCTTAATTAATTATGTCAACGTAATTTCCTCTGAGATTGAACATGAAATGAAAAATGAGCATTGATTATTTTTGTTTATTTATTCACAACTCGTTACTAATTTACTTCCGCAGCCGCTCATTGCTCCCCTTCCGTTGTGCCGTTCATGCTGAAATCAACATTCTTTCTGAAGCTGATATTCTGCTTGGAGATGAGGAGAGTAGACAATTCAACAGTACCATCGACATCGACACTTTGTTGATGTTTCTCGCGCTCCTCCTGTCTCCAGGCAGTTCTTACCCTTTGGTTTGGTCTTTCCCACTTTTGTGTTTCCAATAGCTAGCAATTCAGCAAATAATCATGTCTCTTATATATATATATCCACAGTCGTATGGAACAATCGTCGATAGCTATGGTCCACCCAGCCACCACATCATCTGCATGGTTGAATGTTTAGGAACTGTCGACACTAGTTCTGGATACTCACAATCCACCGTGAAGAGCACTGCTGTGGAAGGGTAAAAGCGTGGCACCTGCGTGGGTGTGGGCTGAGGGGAGAGGGAAACAAATGTTGTGGTATCAAGCTCGGGAAGCAACATCCGGTAATTGCATTGGGGTGAAGCAGGCGGGTAACAACACCCCGGGGACGGACGGAACAGGTCTCGGAATCGAGCGGCTATCTGATGATGTAGACCGGTTTACTTGTTATAAGGAGGCCTAGTCGTAATGAAGGCCCACTGCAATGTTGACAAACATTTTCAACTATACCTGCTGTTAAATAGAATGATTGTCAAATCACAAAAAAGAAAGAAGCGAATGAAGCAGAATGAGACAATCTTGCGAAAAGGGAGACTAATGGCTAATTTTGTCACCGGCAAATGTTTGCCTGCAATGCATGCCGGGCATCAGTTGACAAGACTGTCATGAACGTGCTGAGAATGAGGCGAATGTTGATTGAACAAAACATAGCGAGGAAGAACCTCATGAAGTTCCAGCTCGTGCAGTGACGCCGTGCACTAACTTTACATATGAAAACCATGACATCAAATATGACTAACAGGGTTAATTCGTGAAATTTTATGAAATTGTAATGTTTCAATTTTAACCAACGTAGAGTTAAGGATCAGGTTTAAATGAAACTGATATCACATTTCCCAGAATGTTTCTTTCTTCTCTGCCCTGAGAGGTTTCCCTGTCCCGAGCTTTGGCTCGGCACAGACACTTCGTTCTTTACGCTGAGAGGCTTTCATGTCTGATCGTTGATGTTGCGCAGACAGTTCTTTTTATACCCTGATGGGCGATCGCAAACACCTGACCTTTAACCAGATCGCCCATCTGGTAAACCGTGACGGAAATATTAGGTCGAACGTTGACACAACTAATTGATGCGTTGGCACATAAGTTCCCAGAGACATTTCCATGCTTGCGAAACAATTGAACTTCCGGAAAGATGAATTTCAGCATAATTTCATGCTAATACTTGACGTTTGCTTGCTCGGCCATCGTAAAATACATTTTTCTAACAGGAAAGTGAAACCTCGCCTCAGAGTTCCGGTTAATATGAACCTCTATCTAGTCGAGGCTCAAATAAAATCGAACAGGAAAATATATATTCGTAAACCGTTTGTGCACATTCCGTTATTGAAAACTCCATCTATTCTCCGCTGACATGAGACCGTACCCGCTACAATGTTTCGTTTCACTAAGGGACAATTGGCGTGAAACCCTTCTTGACTGACCCTACGGGTAGTCTATTATGACTCACGTTGAGGCTCCGGTGGAAATGAAGCTCAAATCAAACTTTCAAATTAAATCAAACCTTCACTAGCACTCGCGGAGGCTAGTGAAATTTTATTTTTTCTCGCTTGCAATTTACAAATACTACTCGCTGTCCTCGCCTACCGTAGGAAGCTAATATCATTCTATAAAATAACCGAACTATAAGAATCTGTTCGAACATTGAAAGAGTTCTAACAAAGTGGTTCTCCACTTCACACTGAACTTCGAATGTCATTAGGCCAGCGCTAGACAAGGATCAGTTGAGTAAATGCATCATTATTCGTAAAACAGTATTCCTGTGTGCACCGGCGTGCATATATGCTACACGAGCAAGATTAACCGCCCTACGGGGGAGTCTGCATTAACTTCGTTAGAGGCCCTACTGAACCCTGGAACCTCTGCTCCCCCCTCCCAGCGCTGTAAAACCCTTACACATAAAAATGTTTATGTGAGATGCTTGAGTTGAACAATTAACCATTACAGTCCGCGGATTGCTGGCGCAGAGGGCGAGGGTCGCGTCGAGGCTGGTCGAGGTGCGTCGAGATCAGTCGAAACATGTTGAGGCGAGTCGAGTTGGTCGCGACGAGCCGAAACTGGCCGAAATTATTCGAGACAAGCCGAGATGAGCTGAGATGAGGGATCTCGGGGGAGCTCGGGAAGACCCGGGGGACATGAGTCATCCTCCGGTATTCATCGGGCTCTTTAGCGACGCAAGGGACCAATGCCTTCCCCCGCCCTGTCCCCTTAAATAATCAGTGCAAAAGCAATAATCTGAGCATATTTTCTGCCCATGACGAACCTGCTCTTACTTTCTTTTTCACGATCCACAATATTATAACGCTGGACCGCCCTACGGGGGAGTCTGCATTAACTTCGCGTTGGGACTCCGGTGTAACATTGAAGCAAATAATAAATAAATAAATTATAACGCTGGAGTATTTTTGCGGGAGTTCATGTTTGTGATTTTGTGAATGGGTATTTTTCTTCCGTCTGTGCTCGCTCGCGCGTGCACGAACCATATGCAGTTTCTGGGGTTGACCTGGACTGCGCAGCTGTAAAACCTTGTGACGCGTTGCGGTTGGAGTTTATCTAATCCGTGAAGCCATAGACCTTGTACCACTTTCGACGATGCTGTCTGCGCACTGTCGTGCGTGCATGTTATCATTGGAGTTCTGAGTGGTTGGAGGCGGAGATTCGTTGTTCTAATCTCGACGATGCTACCTGTACGCACTAGGGTGCGTACATATCACTCTTAAAGTTCTAAAGGATTGGGAGCGGAGGCCCGTTTCGAGTATGCGTTTTTTCTTTTGCGCACCAGCGTGCGTCTGACGTTGCTAAAATTCTCACTTTTTTTTCTAATGTTGCAAGCGTTATTTTGTTTTTCCTCGCACACTTAGGCGTGCGAGCCTACTGGAAACAATGATCATCGAGCCATACGGGGGAGCCTATTATGACTCACGTTGAGGCTCTGGTGGAAATGAGGCTCAAATCTAATCGAATCACGTCTGCTCCGCTGGAGTTGGACCTCTTAATCTAACCTAATTAGCTTTGGTGGAGAACGACTTCCTGATATAAACAGCAGGAAACGGGCGCCGCAATTTAATCGATGAAACGCTGGCCTCTTCGACTTTAAGAGTATAGAATTGATGGTCTACTCTGAGAGCTACGCACTAATCCTGTGGATACGATATAATGGAAGATGACGAGAACGAGGGAGAAACTTCGTCAGCTCCCCCGTACGTGCCGTACGGAGGAGCTGACAGACTCGTCCGAGCTCGCGCCCTCTGGAGAGCCTATTGTGACTCACGCTGGGGCCCTCGGTGGAAATGAGGCTCAAATCTAATAGTCCAAGCTCCACTGGAGATTGACCCCTCAATCTAACCAGTCATCCGTTAGGTTTCGAAATAACTGTTGTAACACGAAACTATTCCGTTTAGCAATTAATTGTGTGAAAATTGTTTGTTACCTGACGTTTTCTCGCTGCCGTACAAGTTGTCATTAGCTATTCTAAATATGAGGAGAAATTTTTGGTCCATATGTGAGAAAATTAGTTGATAGTTTCTCTGGTTAAGAGCGTTTGCTCGGAACTGAATTGTAGACATGTTCATCACATATCGCAAATATCGCTCTGTCGTCCTGTGCGAGATAGACCTTCTAATATATCCTTTTATCCACAGGAGAGGCATATGCCATGAGACTCTTTGTGCACTGAAAACAACATGGGGTACCAGACTATCAAGATGATGCTCCTCTTCTCTGTCCTGCTGCAGTTTGTCCGATCTACCACGTGCCAGACGACGAAGCGTGCGACGACTTTCGTCGAGGCTCCTCTGGAAATAAGGGTTAAATTAAATCCGTCTGAGATAAGCCCCTAATCCAAATACGGACTACCAGGCCTCTGTATTTGTCGAACAGTTAACAATGACTCGTCTACCTAGAATTTTTTTTCGCAATTAGGTGGTACACAGGTAGAGATGGACACCCAAATCTATGTAAAGAATTGAGTGATCCAAAAAGCGAGATTTACCCCCCTAATGTAATCTAGGCGATCTTCTTTAATCACTCATTCGTGTCGGGGAAAATGTGCTTCAGTTCTCGTATCAATTAACAACTGAGAAACTCCCGGAAAGCATTGGTTTGTCCCTTATTTGTGCTTGGACTTAAAACCGCACGTTTGCTTACATTATGTCTGGTCGTGTAAACTGAAGTATAAAGCCGCTCAAGAGGCCTTCAAGAGTGAGACACCCCGGACCTTGGCGTGACACGGGGGGCCGATGATGGGTCATAGCATCCCCTCCAGAGTTACGAAGACCAAGGTCCCAACAGCAAAGAACGTCAGTCCCTCCCAAACGAACAGCGCCGCTTCAGCCAAGGACGACTGGACCAATGACTGCATCACGGAGTTAGCCAGATGCAATGTGCTGAACCAAGCGACCGGCCTGAGAGCAGGAGACCGAAGATTTTACCGCAGAATCTACGACCGTCTAACGAGAATCGAGGATCATGGCAAAGCTATATTTCTTCGAATCCACGAACTCGTGAAAAACTGACTAACCGTGGAACCCGCAACCTACGCAAGTGCCCCTACCTCCACATCAGATAACAAACTTGACAACTCTCCATTTGATGAAAACAACCTGTTCAACAACGTTTCCAACTTTCCCCCCAACATTAAAAAATCACATTCGGCTCAAAGGACAGACTGCATATTGGTCCATACACTCTACGAGGAGAACAAGAAGCGAGATTTAACCCCTTAATGTAATCTAGGTGATCTTCTTTCATCAGTCATTCGTGCCGGGAAAACGTGGCCGAATGTCCATAGCATCACCACCCGCAATGAGGCCCAAATCAAAATCACCACCGGCGACGATGAAGGATTCACCAATAGCGTGGATACGAAACCTAAAGGCGACACTTTATTCTCAAAGACCAGAATATGTCGAAAGTAATGCATAATCGAATCCACACCAGACTTGGAATTTGTGTCTTAACGCTCCCGTGCCAATAATAACTGAGAACCCCCTATATAGCACAGGCTGGTCCCTAGTTTGTGCTGGGACCTTAAACCGCACGTTTGCTTGCATTATCTATATTAATCTAAATTAAAGTAAACTCGGTAAAGCCGGTCAAGAGGCCTCTAAAGTTAACTCCCTGGCCCCTGGCGCGAACCAGGGGGCCGATGGGGAGTCGGAAGAAACTCCATTCGGGAGGGACCAGCATCCCCTCCAGA
>SDVV010009121.1:0-16860 GCA_016164225.1 Gammarus roeselii
TACCTCATTTGCATCATATGTTTAGTTCAAATTTCCTTAAACTTGTCTCAGACTCCTTCTTAACAACTCTCCTAATAGTCGCTGCACACAAACACACATAGACACGCACGCACACACATACGCACACACTCAAACATTCACACACCGGTTCTAACTATTCCCCTTTTGGGTGGCAAATAACAGCCAAATTGCGCTCTTTCTTTCATGCAACCTTTTTCTACGACTATTCCTTCTTCTTCTTTCCATTCTTGCTGTTCTCATGCGTGAAATTCCCTACACCTAGTGTAGATCTCATGCATGGGATCCCCGTTTTTTGTCTCTTCTGCATCTTCCCCCTCAGCAGGTGATGAAGCGCGTAGCCCGCCCCTTAAGGACTACTGCGGATCCTTGGGGCTCTGAAGCAGGGTTGGTAGTGTGTTATTCCTCTTTACTGTCATCCGGGGAGTGCTGAGACCATATGGCCTCAGCACCTTAGAAGTTCCTGTACCTCCTGTGGCACCCGTACATACCATAGACGTTCGCCGCGCAAAGAACTTTGCCTTTGCGCAGTAGTAAACCTTGACTCAAACATTGAAAACGAAGAAAAACAAAGACTAACTTGATGCAGCACTGTTTGCTGGTTTGACATTCGGCGCCAGAAGGACGATGATTCCAGCGCGCTAGAAAGCCTCGTCACTCTAATCTAATCTACCATGCATCGCACTCGACTCAAATATCCCAACGATCACTACTCAGCCCATCATAATAAAAAAAAAAACTTCATAGAAGAGAAACGCGCTCGCTCAAGAAATAAACACAAAGATCGTACTCCCTCGTCCTCCTCCTCCTACAAGAGCACTCACAGCCGAGAACGCAATGAGTTTAGGATATCATGTTCTACATGATACGCTCATGCGAACGCTCTCGATCTAGGACACCTGCGCCTCATAGACGAGAACACCACGAAAGTTCCTACGAACCACGCGACCGCTCCAGACCATCAAAATATAGGCGTGAGACAAATCCGAAATAAACAACAGCACAATACTTCAGTGGAATTGCCAGGGACTTGAAAGCAATAGAGATAAATTATTATCGCTAATCTCCACCCATAAACCTTGGTGGTAGGCCTCCAGGAGATAAAACTCCGTGACACAGCCACCTTCACAATCCCTCAATATGTCATACACTGTCGCGAAGGTCACAATAATGTGACTGCACACGGCGGAGTGGCGCTTATGATCCATCAAAGCATACTTCATCACCTCCTCTCTCTGAGAACATAATTCCAAGCTGTCGCAGTGAAGATATGTATCTCTAGACCAATTACAGTGTTATCTATCTACTCGTCACATTATCACGTCCTCACGGAGGCACTAATGACCGATCTTCTTAACCAACTGCATCATCCCGTACTCCTCCTTAGAGACTTCAACAGTTACCACGAAGTGTGGGGATGCGTGAGAACAGACCCCAGAGAAGTGATAATGGCCAACACCATAGACACTCACTACCTGGTCCTTCTCAACGACGGACAACCCACACGGATCACCCTCGAAAGTAAAACCGCTATCGATTTATCAATCTATTCTCCTACTTTAACTCCCCAACTCGTTAATGGAGTCCTGCCTTCCACACATGGCAGTGATCACAACCCAGTGATCATATCGTTCCTTACTATCCAACATACAATCCTGACGCACAAGAACTTCGATTCAGCTACCGGAAAGCTAGCTGGGAGGAATATTCGACACATGTCGCATGGGACGATATGGAGGACCTTTTCGAAGACATTTCAGAGCACGGACTTATCATTCATCCATAGGAGAAATTCCTAAGTGCAGCTGCCGCATGTATTCCCCAATATTTACCCTCAATCTTTTTCCCAAAACCTTGGTGGTGTCCGGAGGTACAAGAAGCAAAGGACCAGCGTGACAGGATGTACGGGGCCTTCCGCCGCGCACGTTCCCCTAGTAACCGAGTAGCCTGGAAAAAAGAAAACTACCGTGTTCCGCAAACTTAGCGTGGAGAAGAAGCATGAAAGCTGGACCCAATTGGTTAACAGAATCAATCGAAACTCTCCTCTTCCGAAGTGTGGGGAAAAATCAGACGTATCCAAGGTCGCCCCGAATGACCTATCTACTTACTGTCAGACGGAGACACTGTCTATTCTTCATACGCGGACATCGCGGACAAACTAGCTCAGACTTTCAGCTAAGTATCACAATCAACAAATTATACGGCTTCTTTCCAACAGGAAAAGTTCCTAAGAGAAAGTGAGCATATCGACTTCACTTCCGCAAATGAAGAATTCTAGAACAAACCTTTCTCCATCCATGAACTACAATATGCAATTGACCACACTCGTGAAACCTCAGCTGTGCGGGATCGAGTGCTCATCAACATGATCGAACACCTTCCTGACAACGCTCTCCAGCACCTACTAAATGTGTTCAATACGTTGTATTCAAATTCATTCTTTCCCAACCAATTGCGGGAATCCGTAATTATCCCGATACCCAAACCCGGAAAATGTCACAGCGACCCACATAACTGTCGTCCCATTGCCCTAACTAGCGTCCTATGTAAGACTATGGAAAGAATGATAAACTCACGCCTAGTCGACTACCCATTGGGGTGAATGGATGATTTTTTATTTCATAGATCATAAGCACTTTATTTTATTATTTTTTCTTGCTCGGGCTCTATTATTTTTCTCTGCCCTTTTTTCATGGTGATAAATCACCATAATTGGTTATTATTATCATATGTATCGAGGTTGGTTGAGACAAGGTGACCCAGGGAGAGAAGGTACTCGTGGGACCCGCAGGACTCGGGGTTTCGAGAACCCGGGAGACTTGGGAGAAGACGTGGACCGTTCTGGGGCCCTTTAATACACCCTTGAGACCCTTTAGGACCCTTTTGAGAAACTGTGGGACCCTTTAGAGGCCTCTCTGAATCCTGGAACCTCAGCTCCCCCCTCCCAGCGCTGTAACACCCATACACAGAAAAATGTATATATGTGAGATGCTTGAGTAGAACAATTAACCATTACAGTCCGCGGATTGCTGGCGCAGAGGGCGAGGGTCGCGTCGAGGCTGGTCGAGGTGCGTCGAGATCAGTCGATACATGTTGAGGCGAGTCGAGTTGGTCGCGACGAACCAAAACTGGCCGAAATGATTTGAGACAAGCCGAGACGATGGGACCCGAGGAACATGGGTTACCCTCCGGGATTCATCTGGCTCCTTTGCGGCCCAAAGGACCAATGCCCCCCCCCCACCCTATCCCCTTAAACAATCAGTGCGAAATAAATAATCTGAGCAGTTTATCTGCCCATGACGAATCTGCTCTTACTTTCTTTTTCACGATCCCTGAAACAGGCGTTGGGAAGGAGAGACATGGAGGTGGCGAGAGAGCGTGCAATGAACAGGCGTGAGTGGAGAATGGTTGTGAATGGTTGATTTTGACGCTGCTCTGATGTGCTATCCCGCCCTTGGCATCCCGCTGTCGGGATGGTCGTGGGTGGGGGGGGGGGCGGCTATTATGACTCGACGGGGGTAAACCAGTGAAAACTGTCGGGCCGTGCTGCTGGCGTGATCCAGAGTGTAAGTTGAGGCCGACCCTTTAGCACAAAAGGTCCAAGTTGTGTGAGTGTGAGCGTATGAGGGTGTGAGGTGCGCCTTGCCGTCGGCCACCCCACTTTCTGGGGGATGCGGCCTAGTGTCAGTATCTGCAATATTATAATGTTGGTGTATTTGTGCGGGAGCTCATGTTTGTGATTTTGTGAATGGGTGTTTTTTCTTCAGTCTGTGCTCGCTCGCGCGTGCACGGACCATATGCAGTTTCTGGGGTCGACCTGGACTGCGCAGCTATAAAACCTTGTGACGCGTTGCGGTTGGAGTTTATCTGATCCGTGAAGCCATAGACCTTGTACCAATTTCGACGATGCTGTCTGTGCGCCCTGTCGCGCGTGCATGTTATTCTTGAAGTCCTGAGTGGTTGGAGGCAGGGATCCGTTTTGTCCAAGTCCTAAGCTTGCCTGAATAAATAAATTGTACTAAAAATCAAATAGAACGCGTAGCTGTAAACATTGTGTTGCGTTGCTGTCGGAACGGACTTTGTCCGTGTAGCCGTGAACCTTGTACCAATTTCGACGATACTATCTGTGCGCACTGGCGTGTTGACATATTACTCATGAGGTTCTGAGGGGTTTCAGGCAAGGATTTGTTTCGTTTCATCTGAGTCTTTATCTTACCTGAGTAAATGTATTATACTAATACAACTGGATCAAGTAGCTGTGAATATTGTTTTGCGTCGCTGTCGGAGCTGGCTTTGTCCGAGTAGCCGTGAACCTTGTACCAATTTCGACGATACTATCAGGCCGCACTGGCGTATGGACACATTACTCATGAGGTTCTGATCGGCTGGAGGCGAGGATTCGTTTCGTTTCATCTGAGTCTTTCTCTTACTTAAATGAAAAAATTGTATTTATACAACTAAACCGCGTAGCTGTAAATATTGTGTTGCGTTGCTGTCGGAGCTGAATTTGCCCAGTGTAGCCACTGACCTTGTACTAATCTCGACCATGCTGCCTGTATGCACTAGGGTGCGTACATATTACTCTTTAAGTTCTAGGGATTAGAAGCGGAGGTCCGTTTCGAGTAAGCGTTTTTTCTTTTGCGCACCAGCGTGCGTCTGACATTGTTAAAATTTTCACTTTCTTTCTAACGTTAGAAGCGTTGTTTGGTTTTTCCTCGCACACCTAAACGTGCGAGCCTACTGGTATCAATGATCATCGAGCCCTACGGGGGAGCCTAATATGACTTACGTTGAGGCTCTGGTGGAAATGAGGCTCAAATCAAATCCAAATCGACGATGCTACCTGTACGCACTAGCATTCATACATATTACTCTTGAAGTTCTGAACAATTAAAATCGGTGATCCGTTTCGTCTTACGTTTTCTTGTGCGCACCAGCGTGCGTCTGACACGACTGAAATTTTCAAATTGTTCTAACTTTGACATCGTATTTTTTCTCGCACACAGGGGTGTGCGAGCCTAATGGAATCGATGATCGTCGAGCCCTACTGGGGAGCCTGTTTTAACTCGCGTTGAAGCTCCGTTGGAAAGGAGGCTTACATCTAATTATATTAGGCAACAACTCTAAAGGCATCAGTTTTTTAGGTTAGTGGCAAGGTAGAGCGATAATCAAGAGGATTAGCGACAGAACGAAAGGTGCAATTGGTAAAGTACTGTTTGACTTCAGGAGTGGGAAAATAAAGGATATGTCCTGAGTCTTCGTGGATCTAGAAAAGACCTGTGATAGGTCAGCAGAGAGTCGTTGTGGAGGGTGTTCGTTTGTATTTAGTGGACGGAAATTTGTTAAAGGCTACCCAGAGTTTACCTGACGGCCAAAAAGTATAGGCGCTAGTAGGGAGAGAGACGAGTGCTTGGTTCCCAATGAGGGTGGGGCTGAGACAAAGTAGTTTTTCTTCGTCTCTCTCATATTCTGGCTGTTCAATCTCTTGTTGGATGGAGAGGTAAAAGAGGTGAATGCGATTGCATTGGGTTGAGATTTTGAGTTGTTAAAAGCAAATGGGCGCGTGGGCAGTCAGTTGCCATTTGCGGATGGTACGGCATTGATAGCAGATTTAGAAGGGAAGCTGTTTTGGCTAGTATCGGAATCTGGTAGCGTGTGTGAGAAAAGGAAACTGCTTCTTAATTAAGGTAAACGTACAGCAATGAGATGTTCAAAGAAAGACGCTACGAGCAAAATCGGTGTCTGCATAAATAAACGTTTTGAACGAAGGTCTTTATTTTACAGACTTGGCTGTCATTTAGTGAAGACTGCACTGGGTAAATCGTTTGGTGCGATAGAGACTGTATTGACCTTTAGGTTATTGGCTACAGAAGCAAAAGGGGAAGAGAGAAGTTGTCTAAACTGTTACCTTCGGGTTGAGACGTGCCGGGCGGAAGAGGATCCGAAAAGGTTGAATGTTCGAGAGGCGTGGTAGGAGAGACGCTGGAAAATAGGATCAATAATCACATTATTCGATCTGGGACGGGGATGGCGAGGAATTTGTTGAACTGTGTAGATTCACGTGTTCTAATGTGGTTCTGACATAAAGTGAGGTTGGATAGTGGGAGTTTGGTGAAAAGGGTGATGGAAACGTAGGTGCGTGGGTGTTGTTCTAGACGAAGAGCAATGTTTAGGTGGGTGGGAGGCGAGACCCCAATGTGAATGTATAGAGAGTGTTGAATGGATAGGAGAGTGGTTTTGAGTGAATGCACTTATCACCGTTGATGTGTCGTTATGTAACTGGATGAACGTGGGTGGGAGAGGGTCCAGCAATTATGATGCAACAAGGGTAAACCAGTGAAAGCTGTCAGCCCCTACTGCTAACACTAATCTCGGACAGCACTCCTGAACAGAATGTGTGTTGCGGGGTCTCCCACGCAGACTCGTTAGCGCTAAGGGGCTAAGTTTGAGTGTGAGTGTATGTGAACAGTGTGAAGTGCGCCTTGCTGTTGGCCATCCCGCTTCCTGGGGGATTAAGCCTTAAGTCTACATCTGTAACATGTGTTCAATTTTCTTCCAAGCATTGCACCCTTCATCAATGATATTAGTGAAAATGCCTATATGCACGTAACTTGAACGGCCCTCTCAAGACGCACCTCGTCGCTTATGGCTGTGTTTTCAAAGCGCTCATCTTCTTTTTGGATGGGTTCAACACACACCACGCTGCTTATAAACTGTGATTTAAAGAAGAGTAAAGGGTTCAAGACACACCACGCTGTTTTTAAAGTAAACCGCCTCGTTCTTCTCATCTAATATTTATATGGGTGCTGTGTTTGTCCCTGTTAACATGATGATTACCCCTTGAGATATAAAAGTTTGTGCCTGATTGTAAAATGAACTTCCTCATGTGCCCCGTCAGTACGAGATGCTGCATGTCACGCCTCCTATGTCTGCTCCGGACGTGCTCCGCGCCGCCACACCCCTGGTGGACGCTAGCGGCTTCCTAAGCGTCAGCAAGGACACGTTGCAGCACACACGCTACCCTAACGTCTTTGGCATTGGGGACTGCACCAACACGCCTAACTCAAAGACGGCCGCTGCTGTTGGTGAGACGCTGTTATTGCATAATGGTGGCTGCTAATGTAGAAACTGCACCAACACGCCTAACGTCAAGATTGTAGCTGTTGTTGCTAAGGTGCTGGACATCAACAGCTGGGGCTGTTTGTGTCCAGCTCTGCCAAGCTTGGAGTTGATTATAACTACTAAGCTATCTGAGACAGAACTTGAATTTTGATTCGCTAATAGAGCCGTCTTTTGGTGGTATAAATTTCAATAACAAGCTTGGGTGTAATTCAATGGTTTTACGGCCGCTAAGCAGAGAAGCATCTTGATTAGCATTAAACAAAGAAATGAGAGTCTTGGCTCGTGACAATTTCACAGTTTTTATAGCGAGAGTAACATCTACAAATAATATGGAGTAACTAAGTCCGTTTCTAAACCCGTTCTAAATGTCTACAATCGTAGATATACAGACAGATACAGACACTAGGCCGAAGCCCCCAGGATGGGGGTGACCGACGGCAAGGTGCATCGCACGCCCTAACTCGCACAACTTTGCCCTTTCGAGCGGAAGGGTTTGGCCGAAAACCCCACAACACACACCCTGGGTCACGAGTGCGGTTCGAGGTCCGTGTCAGCAGCACGGCCTGACAGCGTGACAGATTTACCTCCGCTGCGTCATGATGGCCCCCCTCCACCATCCACGGCCAACAAACTGATACCTCTTAGTTGCAGCATTCATTTTTATCTTCTTTGCCCTCACACAGTGGGACGATGCAGGCACTGCGCCACTCAGTCGGTACCACGCCCGCCACAAAACAAACAACCAGTAGTCTCTCTAAACATTCGACAATCTTTACTCCATCCTTTTTCAAGCACTCAGTCGTAACGTCATCCAAACCAGGGGCTTTCCCTGCTTTCATCACCTCCACCGCCTCCTGAACCTTTTCCCTTGTAATGTCCGTCGCAAGTTTCTCTCCCAAACTGGCATCCGAGCACCACCACCCGCAGCAACAATGTCAGCCTCTGTCAT
The DNA here is from genome assembly GCA_016164225.1 of Gammarus roeselii. Lineage (NCBI taxonomy): Eukaryota > Metazoa > Arthropoda > Malacostraca > Amphipoda > Gammaridae > Gammarus > Gammarus roeselii. The sequence continues at coordinate 8,090 of SDVV010009121.1, forward strand.
CCTCGACATTCCGTACATCACCACTTTCCAACAACAACTGGCCGCTCTCATCTTTCACCACCTCCACCTTTCCGGTCTTTCCCGTTCTCACCTTCTTAACCTTTTTTTCAGACCGTCTTTTTAATCTCCTCAAAATTCTGGCACAACTGTCGACCCTCTCCTGGCAACAGCGTCCTTTTTGACTCTCCTCACCACCTGCTTCACTTCTTTTCTCTTTATAGTTTGACCTGCTCGTTCCACCACTCGCAACCTTTCCATCCCACACTGCGCGCACCACTCACCTTCTTCGCACATCTCAGCAACGCATCCATTAATGTCTCCCATTCTTCCTCCACATCTCTCAGGTCCTGTCCTCTCACGTTGTTATATTCTTCCCTCAACGCCTGCTGGAATTCCTCGGCTCTACTTCTCACATTCAGTCCACTCACTTACACTACCTCTCTTCCTCCTCCCACTCGTTTGTTGCCCTTCCACTTCTCCTCTACTCTTAAATCTACCTTCCACCAGCAGATGGTCAGGCACTCCTCCACCCTCCCCTCTCAACACCCGCACATCCAACAGCCTGCCCACCACTCTCTTCGATATCAGCAAAAAATACATCAGTGCTTTCTCCACCACTACACCACAGGCCATCCTTACCCTTGTGTACTTGTGGATGTCTCGCTTCTTGAACAAGCTGTTTCCGACCACCAACTCCTGCTCCATGCAAAGACCTATCAGGTTTTCTCCACTCCCATTTCTACAGTAAACGTCATACCTCCCTATCACATTCTACACCGCTACATGTCCAATTCTCCCATTAAGGTCACCAAGAACAAGCACATTGAATTGACTTCCAAAACTCTCAATACACTCACTCGGCAGTCTAAAATTGTTCCCTCTCCTCTTCACTCCTCTCGCGACCAGGTTTGTACACACTCACAAATACCCATCTTTCTACGCCTAACTTCACTTTCATCCACATCAACCTATAGGACACCTCCTTCCACTCGTTAACGCTACTAGCCTACAGATCACTCGATATCAACACCACACCTTCTTGTTCCCAACATTCCTCCACACCCGACGTTCTTCCACTTACTACACCTTGTAGCCGGGGCGTTAGAATCTTGCTACAGTATCCATCGCATGTCGTAGAGGGCGACTAAAAGGGCGCCCTGTAGCCGGGAGTAGAATCGTGCTACCGTAACCCCTGCGTGTCGTAAAAGGCGACTAAAAGGGGCGGAGCGGAGCGGAGGGGCTAGGAATCCCGTGCTCTGTAAAACTCTTCCTCAATGACGGCAAGACGAGCGGGGGGAGAAGAGGCCCACGCCTCTCCGAACCCTATTGCTAGGGTCGCTGAATGTGCGTAGCTGTAGTACGAATGAGGTAAAGAGGAGAGAGATTGGCGAGATGTTTGTGAGGAGGAAGTTTGATGTGTTGGCCCTGAGTGAGACGAAATTGAAAGGTAATGGAGAATGAGTTTGGTGTGGTAACTGGAAGAAAGTCTGGTGTGGAGGAAGATTGGGCACGAGAAGGTGTGGCTTTGATATTGAGTGATCGGTTGGCTAGTAGCGTTACCGAGTGGAAGAAGGTGTCCTCAAGATTGATGTGAGTGAAAGTTAAGTTAGGCGTAGAAAGATGGGCATTCGTGAGTGCTTACGGACCTGGCAGGGAGAGGAGTGAAGAGGGGAGGGAGCAATTCTGGACTGACCTGAGTGAGTGTATTGAGAGTTTTGAGGTCATTTCAATGTAGTTTTACTGGGTGACCTTGATGCGAGAGTTGGAGATGTGGTGGTGGAGAATATTATAGGAAAGCATGGCGTTCCGGGTTTGTGGTCGGGAACAGTTTGTTCAAGAAGCGAGAGGTCCACAAGTACACATGGGTGAGGATGGCCGGTGGTGCAGTGGTGGAGAGAGCGCTGATGGATTTTGTGCTAATGTCGAGGAGAGTGGTAGGCAGGCTGTTGGATGTGCGGGTGTTGAGAGGGGAGGGTGGAGGAGCGTCTGACCATCTGCTGGTGGAAGGTTGATTAAGAGTGGAGCAGAAGTGGAAGGGCAGCAAACGAGTAGGAGGAGGAAGAGAGGTAGTGTAAGTGAGTGGACTGAATGTGAGAAGTAGAACCGAGGAGTTCCAGCAGGCGTTGAGGGAAGAATATAACAACGTGAGAGGACAGGACCTGAGAGATGTGGACGAAGAATGGGAGACATTAAGGGATGCCCTGCTGAGATGTGCGAAGAAGGTGTATGATGCGTGCAATGTGGGATGGAAAGGTTGCGAGTGGTGGAATGAGGAGGTTAAACTGGCGGTGGCACGGAGAAGAGGAGCGTTTGAGGAGAGGTTGCAGGTGAAGTCGGTGGGGGCTTATGAAAGCTCCAAAGAGAGGAGAAACGAGGTGAAGCGGGTGGTGAGGAGAGCCAAAAGAGACACTGATGCCAAGTGGGGCAGACAATTGTGTCAGAATTTTGAGGAGAGCAAAAAGATGTTCTGGAAAGAGGTGAAGATGGTGAGAAAGGGAGAGACTGGAAAGGAGGAAGTGGTGGAAGATGAAAATGGCCAGTTGTTGTTGGAAAGTGGTGATGTACGGAAGAGGTAGCCCGAGTATTTTGATGAGTTGTTGAATGTCGAGGATGACAGAGAGGATTACATTTTTGCTGTGGGTGGTGGTGCTCGGATGCCAGTTTTGGGAGAAAGACTTGTGGCGGACATGACCAGGGAAGAAGTGCAGGAGGCGATAAAGGTGATGGAAGCAGGAAAAGCCCTAGTTTGTATTGCGCTGCGACCGAGTGCCTGAAGAAGGGTGGAGTAATGATTGTCGAATGGTTGGTGAGTTTACTGAACTTGTGTTTTGTGGCAGGCGTGGTACCTGCATTGTTCCGCTATGTAAGGGCAAAGGAGATAGAAATGAATGCTGCAACTCGAGAGATATCAGTCTGTTATGTGTGGTTGTAAATTGTACGGGAGAGTGCTGATCAAAAGGACTAGAGACTGTACATACTGCGTAATTGGAGAGGAACAGTGTGGCTTTAGGAGTGGTAGAGGGTGTGCCGATCAGATTTTTGCAGCGATACAGGTCTGTGAGGTCTGTGAGAAGTACCTTGCTATAGGAAAGGATGTGTTCTGGGCCTTTATAGATCTGGAGAAGGCATACGACAGGATTGACAGGGAAGCGCTGTGGAGGGTGCTGCGTTTGTATGGAGTGGGCGGGGTGATGGCTCCCCTGCTGTTCAACCTCTTAATTAATGGAGTGGCTAGGGAGGGGAACGCGAGGGAGCTGGGTCGTGGCTTGAAACTGTTGGAAGTGAATGGGCGAAGTTCGCAGTTGAGCCAATTGCTATTTGCTGATGATACGACCCTGGTTGCCGATTCAGAGGAGAAGCTATGTAGGCTAGTGTCTGAGTTTGGTAGAGTGTGTGAGAGGAGCAAAGTAAAGTAATGAGATGCTCGAAGACTGTCGATGCGAGCAAAATTAGTGTGTTCTTAAATAGAGAGTTCTTGGAGGAAGTTCAGTGTTTTAAGTATCTGAGCTGCCATGTGGAGATAACAGATCTTGTGGGAACTGAGGTTAAGGCGCGAGTGAAGGAGGGTTGTAAAGTGTTGGGTGCACTGAAGAGTGTAATGAGCTGTAGGACGTTGGGATGGAAGCAAAGAGAAGGCTGTATGAGGGTGTTGTTGTAGCTGAAACTTGGGGGGTGAGAGCAGAGCAGAGGAGAGAAGAAGGTTTAATGTTTTCGAGACTAAATTTTTGAGGAGCATGGCTGGAGTAACGCTGAGAGACCGGATCACCAACGACGTGGTTCGAATCTGAACAGGGTTGGTGGAGAAGCTGGAGGACAGAGTGGATTAGCATGTTCTGAGATGGTTCGGGCACATGGAGAGGATGGATGAAGGGAGATTGGTGAAAAGGGTGATGAATGCGGAGGCGAGTGGTCGCTGGCCTAGAGGTAGACTGAAGGCTGGGTGGATGGATGGTGTGAAGCAGGTGTTAGGAAAGAGACATGAATATGGAAGTAGCGAGAGAGCGTGCAATGAACAAGCGTGAGTGGTGAATGGTTGTACAGATACAGACACTAGGCCGTTTCCCCCAAAAGTGGGGGTGGCCGACGACAAGGCGCACCTCACACCTTCATACGCTCACACTCACAATTTAGCCCTTACGTGCCAAAGGGTCCGGCCGGTAACCCCGCAACATACACTCTGGGTCACGAGTGCAGTCCGAGGATCCGTTGTCAGCAGCAGGGCCCGATAGTTTTTACTGGTTTACCCCAGCTGCGTCATAATGGCCGGGCCTCCCCACCCATGACCATCCCGACAACGGGATGCCAAGGGCGGGAAAGCACATCAGAGCAGCGTCAAAATTAACCTTTCTCAACCATTCTCCTCTCACGCCTGTTCATTGCACGGTCTCTCTCTGCTTTCACATCCATGTCTCTCCTTCCTAACGCCTGCTTCACACCATCCATCCAACCCAAACTTCGGTCTACCTTTAGGCCTGCGACCACTCGTGTCCAACTTTCTTACACAACAGACTTTCTTCCACTTACCACACATTCGCCCTTACCTTTCAATTTCGTCGCACTCAGCGCCAACACATCAAACTTCCTCCTCACAAACGTCTCACCAATCTTTCTTCTCTTTACCTCATTCGTACTACAGCCACGCACATTCAGCGACCCTAACAATAGGTTTCGGAGAGGCGTGAGCCTCGCTTCCCTCCGCTTGTATTGCCTTCTTTGAGGAAGGGTTTTACAGAGAACGGGATTCCTAGCCCCTCCGCTCCGTCCCTTTTAGTCGCCTTTTACGACACGCAGGGGTTACGGCAGCACGATTCTACTCCTGGCTACGGGGCGCTCTTTTAGTCGCCTTCTACGACACGCGGTGGATACGGTAGCAAGATTCTAACGCCCCGGCTACAAGTTCAAAAGGTTGTGAATGGTTGGTTTTTTCCTACTCTGATGTGCTCTCCCGCCCTTGGCATCCCGTTGTTAAGATGGTCGTGGGGGGGGGCATTATGACGCGGCGGGGGTAAACCAGTTAAAACTGTCAGACCCTGTTGTTGACAACGGATCCACACCCAACTTTTTCTATGAGTTCAGGCCTGATTTACATAGAGGGTCTCCCGAGTGATGAAGCCGACGAGTCCACCACCGGACTCATCCAATACGAGGAATGTATAGTTGGAACAAAATCACACCAAAAATCAAAAACAAAAAGAAACACCACCGCGGCTCTTCTGCTTAAATTCAATCGCCCCACCCCACCTAACTACATAGACATATCTTTCTTTGACGTCAAAACCAATGTTACACCCTTCAAAAGACGTCCGATGCGATGCTAAAAACGCCAGAAATACGGACACCCGAGCAGAGATTGTCACGGTAAGCACTGCTCATAAGACGACCACGATAAATGAGACAATGCCTTGTCGTGCCCATCCGGAGAATCTCACTGCTTTTATTGAATAGTAAACGGCCACCCTACGGGACACGAAGACTGCCCCAGGACAAGACTGAGAGGGAGGTCTTGCAATATCAAACTGAGCACAAAGTCAGGCGAAGGGAGGCTGCAGTCGCGATTCGCTCCAACCAACTGACCCTCCCACCCGGGAGAGAAGATCAGCATCATTCCCTATCCACTTCCTCCTAACGCTTGTAGATAGCGGTGCGAACAAAGTTGCTTCCTCAATGAACCCATTCACCTTGATGAACTCGCTCACGAAACAACTGGGAGGCAAACCGATAAACATAGAACGACCGGGAAAGAAGTATCTGGCCCACGTCGTAAATATCAATCAAAGCAACACGTTACATAGGTTTGATAAAATAGACAAACACAAAGTAACTATCGAAATACATCCGTTCTTCAACGTTACGAGAATTATATACACTTCAAACTACACTCCTAAAACTGACCTAAGCGCTTGCTTTTGCAGCAGGTTCAGCTAAGGATTGCGGAGTCACCAACGTTTCCCTAGCAAAATGGATCATACCACGAAACATCCACACCACCGCATACCAAATCATTTTCCCAGAACGTGACACCGGAATTCATAGTAATCCCGGGCGAACAGGAGGAAACAAAAACTCACCCAGTGGCGACATGGCCTGCGATGTGCAAAAAAATGACTGGAATACGGACACGTCATCTAATACTGCCAGCCATACATATCCCAACGCTGTAAGTGGTGTGCCGGCATGACCGGTATGCCGGCATGACCCAAAGGACTGCACAGCCCACCAACCTAACTGCTACCACTGCTCATGCCTCCATGAGGCAAGTGACCGCGACTGCCCAAAGCAGATGGACCAAAAAGCAATGACAATCATACAAAATGACCGCAGAGTCACACGAAAACGAACCATGTAAATATTTTACGACGAAAACCCGAACTGCCGTAATTTAAATTACGCCAAAGCAGTTAAATCTACCCCAACAGACGACACTCGCGTACAGTTAACACAAACTATTACCATGACCCCAACACCCCTCTCCAGTACTAACAATACCACAACCAGCCCAGAGACCGCCCTCGTAACAGAGGCGGGCGTCCCAAGCAACGAATCCACCAGTGCCCTGGAGAACACTGAGATGGATGCTGCCTCAGTCGACGCGAGGAGAGGTCCAATAACCCGAAAATCAAAAGGCGAAGAAACTAAGATTCAGACGACGACGACCGCGGGGTACGCGACGCCCTCTCGCCACGAAGCAAAAAGATTCGAAACAACCCACAAACCACGGCTCGCCTCGATCAGAGCGTTGATCTGACCGTCTTTATTGCGACCGCTCCCAGCGAAAACCAAAGTGAGGTATTCAACCCTTGGCTAACATGCCCGACACCAGAACATTTCACAAGTGAGAACGACCATCACCTGCGCGAGGACGCGTTGAAAATCTTCCACGGAGAACTGATACCCGAAACCACTGATCGACCATGCACCGCACTCGACTCAAATATCCCAACGACTACTACTCAGCCCATCATTATGTTAAAAAAAAAACTCCATTGAAGAGAAACGCACTCGCCCAAGAAGCAAACACAAAGATCGTACTCCCACGTTCTCCTCCTCCTACAAGAGCCCTCCCCTAGGCATCTGTTAGGTTCATGGGCCGCACGGAGTCACTGCCCAACCGGGGGGGGTTCTGACTCTCCTCTTCTTCACCCTTTACTATCTCTCCTTTTCTCCCCCATCCTGATATGCTTGAATTTTTATTTACCTCATTTGCATCTTATGTTTAGTTCAAATTTCCTTAAACTTGTCTCAGACTTCTTCTTAACAACTCTCCTAATAGTCGCTGCACACAAACACACATACACACGCACACACAGAGGCACACACTCGAACATCCACTTACCGGTTCTAACTATTCTACTTTCGGGTGGCAAATAACAGCCAAGTTGCGCTCTTTCATTCATGCAACCTTTTTCTACAACTATTCCTTCTTCTTCTTTCCATTCTTGCTGTTCTCATGCGTGAAATTCCCTACACATAGTGTAGATCTCATGCATTTGATCCTCGTTTTCTGTCTCTTCTTCATCTTTCCCCTCTGCATGTGTTGGAGCGCGTAGCCCACACCTTAAGGACTACTGCGGATCCTTGAGGCTCTGAAGCAGGGTAGGTAGTGTGTTATTCCTCCTTACTGCCATCCGGGGAGTGCTGGGACCATATGGCCTCTGCACCTTAGGAGTTCCTGTACCTCCTGTGGCACCCGTACATACCATAGACGTTAGCCGCGTGAAATAGTTTTACTTTGCTCGGTAGTAAACCTAACTCGAACATTGTAAAAGAAGAAAAACAATTACTAACTTGATGCAGCCCTGCTTGCTGGTTTGACATTCGGCGCCAGAAGGACGATGACTCCAGTGCGCTAGGAAGCCTCGTCACTCTAATCGAATCCCTACAAGAGCACTCACAGCCGAGAACGCAGTGAGTCTAGGAGATCATGTTCTACAGAAAGTGGACGCTCTTGCAAACGCTCTCGATCTAAGACACCTGCGCCTCATAGACTCAAACACCACGAAAGTCCTTACAAACCACTCGACCGCTCCAGACCATCAAGATTTGGGCGTGAAACAGATCCGAAATGAACAACAACACAATACTTTAGTGGAATTGCCAGGGACTTAGAAGCAAGAAAGACGAATTATTATCGCTAATCTCCACCCATAAACCTTTGGTGGTTGGCCTCCAGCAGATCAAACTCCGTGACACAGCCCGATCACAATTCCTCAATATGTTAAACACCGTCGCGAAGGTCACAATAATGTGACTGCACACGGCGGAGTGGCAATTACGATCCATCAAAGCATACCTCATCACCTCCTCCCTCTGAGAACAGAATTCCAAGCTGTCGCAGTGAAGATATGTATCTCAAGACCAATTACAGTGGTATCAATCTACTCGTCACGAAACCACGACCTCACGGAGGCACTAATGACCGATCTGCTTGACCGACTGCATCATCCCGTACTCCTCCTTGGAGACTTCAACAGCTACCATGAATTGTGGGGATGCGTGAGAACGGACCCCAGGAAGTGATAATGGCCAACATCATGGATACTCACAGATGCAGGCACTAGGCCGCATCCCCCAGAAAGGCAATGCGCACCTAACACCCTCATACGCTCACACTCACACAACTTAGTCCTTCTGTGCTGAAGGGTCCGGCCGGTAGCCCCTCAACTTACACTCTGGGTCACAAGTGCAGTCCAAGGATCCGTCGTCAGCAGCAGGGCCCGACAGTTTTCACTGGTTTACCCCCGCGGCGTCATAATGGCCGCCCCCCCCCCCCC
>SDVV010009122.1:0-16860 GCA_016164225.1 Gammarus roeselii
GCGAGTGTGTGCACCGAGCGTGCTGCACGTCAGGTCGTAGCAGGGGCGAGTGTGTGCACCGAGCGAGCTGCGCGTCAGGTCGTAGCAGTGAGAGTGCGTGCACCGAGCGTGCTGCACGTCAGGTCGTAACAGGGGCGAGTGTTGCACCGAGCGTGCTGCATGACAGGTCGGAGCAGGGGTGAGTGTGTGCACCGAGCGTGCTGCGCGTCAAATTGTAGCAGTGCGAGTGTGTGCACCGAGCGTCAGGTCGTAGCATGTCAGGTCGTAGCAGTGCGAGTGCGTGCTGAGCGTCAGGTGGCATTAGTAGTGCATGTGTGCGCAGAGCGTGTAGCGCGGTAGGTGGCATTAGTGGCGCATGTGTGCGCAGAGCGTACTGCGCGGTAGGTGGCATTAGTGGCGCGTGTGTGCGCAGAGCGTACTGCGCGGTAGGTGGCATTCGTGGCGCGTGTGTGCGCAGAGCGTACTGCGTGGTAGGTGGCATCAGTGGGGCGTGTGTGTTCAGAGTGTACTGCGCGGTAGGTGGCATTAGTGGCGCGTGTGTGCACAGAGCGTACTCTGCGGTAGGTGGCATTAGTGGCGCGTGTGTGCGCAGAGCGTATTGTGCGGTAGGTGGTAATAGTGGCGCGTGTGTGCGCAGAGCGTACTGTGCGGTAGGTGGCATTAGTGGGGCGTGTGTGCGCAAAGCGTACTGTGCGGTAGGTGGCATTAGTGGCGCGTGTGTGCGCAGAGCGTACTGTGCGATAGGTGGCATTAGTAGCGCGTGTGTGCGCAGAGCGTACTGTGCGGTAGGTGGTATTAGCAGCGCGTGTTTGCGCAGAGCGTATTGTGCGGTAGGTGTCAATAGTGGCACGTGTGTGCGCAGAGCGTACTGTGCGGTAGGTGGCATTAGTGGGGCGTGTGGGCGCAGAGCGTACTGCGCAGTAGGTGGCATTAGTGACGCGTGTGTGCGCATAGCGTACTGCGTGGTAGGTGGCATCCGGCAGTTGCAAGAATCGCCATATTTGTCATTCTGCGGGGGCTGTTGATGTTATATTTGTATGCGGGGCCTGCAGCATGAAATCATACACTTAGCGACTAAACAAACTGTAGACGACTGTTTATACTGACCTCCAGTGACGCTCAACTATTTGGAAAACGTTTGTCAAGGGGGGAGGGGGGGGTGGTACCATGCGGTGTAAATTATATAATTTTGAAATTAAAATAATAATATGAGCAGCTAGTATTCTGAATTTACATTGCATGTCAACACATTTAGTCAAAAATTTTGAGATAAACTTGAGTACCACAAAATAGTAATCTGATTGTCAAATGGGCATATGACGAGAGCGTGTCCTGCGCACCGCTGAGGGGGGGTATTGAGGGAACGTGTTCATTATCGAATAGAGTGCCTCAATAGGAGGTCCTGGACCGGTCGGCTATGATCGATGATGGCAGGCCAAGGCCCGCGACGACAATACCACAGTGAACGCCGGCTGGGGAGCAGAAGGGCTGACAACAGTCCTGTTTCTGTATTGAATAACATAGTTGCTGGAGCGCAAGCTCTTATATGTTAATTTTAAAATCTGATTAGGACGACATGGAAGACAAGCAAGGACTAAAATCAGACCCAATTACCACCCAACCAGTTGAGTGAATTAAAGGAGAACAGAGAATAATAAATGTTTTTGGAGGTTTGAGACACACTAGGAAAGGAGGAAGCGATTGTTTCGAGATTTCAGATCTTTAATTCCACTACCAGCAAATTCTCGGCCATCAAACGAATACTGTGCTATCAAGCGAATACTGGGCCATCAAGTGAATACTGAGCTAATAAGCATATGTTAGGCTATCAAGTGAATAATGAACCATCAAGCGAATACCAGGTCATCAAGCAATTACCGGAGCATCAAGCGAAAACTGGGACGTCAAGCGAATACTGGGCCATCAAGCAAGTACCGGGCATCAAGCGAATACTGGGCCATCAAACGCATACATGGCCATCGGGCATCGAGCAAATACTGGGCCATCAAGCGAATACTGGGCCATCAAGCGAATACTGGGTTATCAAGCGAATACTAGGCCATCAAGCAAATACTAGGCTATCAAGCGAATACTGGGCCAACAAGCGAATACTGGGTCAACAAGCGAATACTGAGCCATCAAGCAAATACTGAGCCATCAAGCTAATACTGGGCCATCAAGCTAATGCTGGGCCATCAAGCAAATACTGGGCCATCAAGCAAATACTGGGCCATCAAGCAAATACCACAAGGCAACAGCTGACGAAACCAAATGAATGTTCTGATTTTGATTGGCTCTAGAATATTCATAACAGATGCTCCAGCTACAATACATCATATTTTTTCGTTTCATTTATACATTCTGTTTAATTATCAAGCCTCATTTAGAACATCGTGAACATCTTATATTGGCAGGTAAAATAATATTTCTGTTAATTCGAATAATTTGCCAAAGATGCATTTTTGGTACAATTTTATAAATTAGAAATTTCGAACACATAACCTGTTTCTCATATTTAAATGTAACCTATTCGAACGATCCAGAAATACTTGAATTTGTAACATAAAAGATGGGATGCAGTCATGCCCAGGATGTTGAAGTTAATCAGTTGATCATGATGAAACATGGCAACCGCAGTGTGAAGTCCGCGAGTTGACGATGCCTCGCATCAACTGACCCCATCATCCTACCTCATGTTAACAGACCCCATCATCCTACCTCATGTCAACAGATCCCATCATCCTACCTCATGTCAACAGACCCCATCATCCTACCTCATGTTAACAGACCCCATCATCCTACCTCATGTCAACAGACCCCATCATCGCACCTCATGTCAACAGACCCCATCATCGCACCTCATGTCAACAGACCCCATCATCCTACCTCATGTCGAACGACCTGTTTGACCCCATTATCCTACCTAATGTCAATAACAGTTGTGGCCTTTAATCATATCGAGTGGGGTGAAAATTAATGCAGTTATTTTTACAATATTGATAATATGGAGGATTTTTTGATAAAATAGGCGAAACATAGAAAACAAGCGAAGGGAACGTAATGTATCGTTCGGATTCTACAAGTTATTGCAAAGTACAAAGATTTTGTCTAGAACAACTTTTTTTTCGCTTTGAGGTGGTGATTACAGTTGACGAGTATTGTGAGCAAACTGCTCTGCGCTCAGGCGGTTCGAGCACTGCAGTGCATTGCGTGGGATGCCTTCATCTCGACGACGTAACTTTAAGTTTACGAATCACTACTTCCTCAAACTTGAAGTTTATGTGAACTCGAATAATTTTATGTTCTAATTATTTTTTCGGAAAAGGTTCCTCACAGCCAAAATATTGCAAGATCACAAGCCTCTGCTGATGGACGGAGTTATAAACCGACTGACATTACAAAGATTTCTTCGCTGGATTTGACACTTTGAATACCCTTCTATAGTTCTAAGAATCTGGTCCATGTTACAGTACGTCTTTAAGAGCGACCGGTAAATTTCACAAGTTACAACTTATATACTGTTAAGTTGTAATTCGTGAAAGGTTAGCGGCCCTCCCCCCCATCTTATAGCTATGAAGATAGAAAAACAGTGAGACGAGAGACCTCGAATTTTGCTGTCCTTGCCCTACCCTGGACCAGGGTTTTTGGGCAGGGAACTTCCTTGCCACAGTGCTGGCTGGCGCTTGGTTCACCGTGTCGTGAAGCGATATAGTTAGACTCTTCCACTACGTACCGAGGGCAAGCTGCTCACCCCCCCTCTCTAAGGTTTTGTTTGAGTTTGTGATACTTACAGGGTATCAGGGACTGCACAGGGCGAGTCCTGTTAGCTCTCTGTGCCCAGCAAGGTAGCCCCCCCCTTCTCCGTCATGATCTACCTCGAGCTCCTTCCCCTCGATTAGAGTTACCTGATCTAGTTCTGATCTATCTGATTTTTCTCACCATGTTGTATACGGGGCTTATAACGGCTTTCAAACTAGTGTAGTGGTCGGAGCTATGGATGTGGACAATTTTGGGGACTGCACAGGGTAAGTCAAAATAGCCCGGTGTGCTCCAAACATGACGGCGTCCCACACTGTTTTTGCTAACAGAGCTTCTTCCACTTGCCTAGTTACCACAACATTGTCGAGTTTGACTTTCTGTAACTGGTTTGACTTGGTTCGCTATTCCTATTGCTTGCTGTAGCGGCGATTTGTGGTGCGGACGAGGTGTTTTGGGCTCATCGGGGCAAGTACTGTTAGCCCGCCGTGTCCGGCATTCCCGAATTGGTTCTATTTGCTTAGTTCAGTGTGGTGTGCTACCCGTCCTGGCTTTGTGACTAGTAGTTAAGATCAGGGAGGATCTGATCTAGTCAACGCTAGAACGTATTCACTGATCCGCTCGCGATCATTTTGGTAGGAGTCTGTTCTAGATGTTGCAGATTCTGCAAGCTCGGGTGTTGATCCTTTTTGGTTTGAGATTTAATCATGGTTTCTGGTAGGGTTGACGGTCAACGTAAAAAGGTTGCTGTGGTCTACGTTTGAATCATTTTAGGATTTTGAAGGTTGAATGAGTTGTCCTCTGGATCTACTTGTTTCTAGGGAGAAGGGTTTTAGTTCTCTGGAACCCTTTGGGCCTTATCGTAGTAATAATCTTGATTGTCACAACTAGAACCTTTTCAAGCTTCTCTATGTCTAGGGCAAGAGTGGGAGACCAGAAGTGAGTAACATGTTCCAGTAGTGGTCGCTCTACGGTGCTGTGCAGAGTTAGGACCAACTCATTGTCTTTGTATCGAAACTGTCTCCCGGCGTAACCGAGGACTTCATTTGCATTCTTCTCTGCTTCTATGCATTGCCTCAATAACTTGAGGTCCGTGCATTGTCTCAATAACTTGAGGTCCGTGCATTGCCTCAATAACTTGAGGTCCGTGCATTGCCTCAATAACTTGAGGTCCGTGCTGCTTCAAGGTCTTTCTCTATGTTGGTGGCTATGGTCGACAGGTATGGGGGTTTACTGCGTTGGTGGTCGACAGCTATGTGGCTTACTGCGTTTATTCCTAGTTTGATGTCGTCGGCAAACTTAACTATTTTTCTGACAAGGTTATGTGTCTGGGTCGTTGATTTAGATGAGGGACAGGAGCATGCTAAGGATTGATACTTGGAGATTTCGCTATTGACTGGGGTTCACGATGAGCTTTCACCGCTCATCACCCTCGCTGTCTCTTGTGTGAAAGCCCGTGCTCGATCCATTTCTCAATTCAACACATGACTTCAGGAGCTCATACTCTGTTGTGGAGTCTCCTGTTTGGAACCACATCAAATGCTTTCTTGAAGACAAGGTACGGAATATCGATAGTCATTGAGTTGTTATAGATAGAGATAATTTGGTAAAAGAATTTTAGAGGTTGGACAGGAATTATATTTTTAATTGGAAATCGTGCTGACTGATCCTCAAGCGATCATTTGTCTCCAGGTGGGGTACTGTTTTGTCTGCAATGATGGACTCCAACATTTTACCCAATTCTGAAGTTAGAGTGATTGGTCTGTAGTTACTCGTGGTACCTTTTGGCGTGTTCTCCAGGAAGGGAGTAACGTCGGCTACCTTAATATCGGCGGGAGCCGTACCCTTTTCCAGTAACTGATAGAAAACCACCACGAGATGGGAGGCAGATTTAATCAGAGTCAGCCTTGATTTTATCGGAAATAAATATAGGAAAGACAGCAAATTGACGGGTCAAAGCTTCTACCAACCGAATCTGCAGTCCTGATTTTGAATTTGGGATGACTTGGTATCAAGATGAATCCGAAGTCGACTGCGGTACGCCGGACTCAAGGGCTGCGCATTAAAAAAAATGTGCTGAATTTTTTATCTACATTTGGGGCCATGACATCTCATTCTGTGTACTGCAATGCAGGGAGGCAGAATGGGTACACACTAGTTATTTGGAACTAAAAAAAATTAAGGGTAGCCAAATACAATTGAATATGCATTACAATATGCATTAAAAAGATAATTGAATTACTCCACGGGTTAGTAAAAAAATAAAATTATTTCACTTGGACTGGGCATGAACACCGAAGATACTTCTACACTGTAACATTGTGGCCTCAACGACATTGATTATCTAACACTTCTATCACTATATGCCAGGCAATTAAACAAAACCAACAAGAATTAAATTGATTAGCTCCATCACATGGAGAGACTTACGTTACATGGTTAAATAAAAAGAATAACAGGAATTGGCTTTTTTACACGTCAATAGGACTTTTACACGTAGTATATTCACCGTGGTATTTGTACAACATTCAAACTTCAAACATTTATGAAAAATGAAGTTAAATTTTCTGGTGAAATATATTGAGCCATGATATCACTTTCACTTGCCTTGCCCCGAGGAATGCTGGGTCCGCAAACCCAAAATTTCTTACGGTATTAAATCTGAACAATCCTCCTTTAATGGATAATATCAAATACATTTCCATCGAGTTCAAATATCGAAAGGAAAATTATCATTGATAATTTCACAAGACGCCGTCGCCCCATACATGGTATCTTGATGGGGTTGACCTACAAAACTCATGTAGGCTCCCTCGTGGGCGGCAAAAGAACCTGGTAACCCAGGTCACTGAAGGTGAACCGTGGGGCACCAGTGATCATAATATGTTCAGGTGCATCATCCAGTTGCCAGCACGTTGAGCAAAACAAAAATAAACATTTATTAGCTATAGGTCATCCACTGACTTTGCTTTTCTCATGGTTGTTGGCTTTTGAAAGGAAAAGTATGCATCCAAGTGGATACAGAAATTGGAACAAATCTGTAGGAGTGTACAGCCTACATGTAGCCTTACCTGGTTCCTCCTTCTTGGGATTAATCGATTGTAATTTGTAGGGGTACAGCCCAATTAACTGATCATTGGTATTTTTTTGCCCTGTATGCATGCCAAGTACGATTGGCATGTATGTTTAGGGTATTTGCCTTCCTGCAATGGGAAGAAGAGCTGCTCCAGAGGTCCCACGTTGACATTATCAGCATGTGATCTCAAGGCCTACCTAACTACACTCTATCCTCACATTAATGTCCGATACAATCCTACAGGCACTTCCGAAGGAGCACAATCAAAGGACCATCGTCACAGCACGCACGAGATCGAAAATGCAATGCGCTCATAAAGGAACACTAGATTTAACAAACAGCAGAAGGCCCCCATCTTGCTGCCCGGTTGAGTCTACGAGAGTTCCAAAGATCCGCTCTCTGTTGTTCTGGGGAATACACAAATATTGCCAGATATGTTTTCTAGCTGAGAGTGTGAATCGTACGCTGTATTTTTTTAATATTTTCAGTGTCACTTTTGTTAATAATTTATTCTTTATTCATCTGAGTACATTACTTTATAGTTGTTTCACCGGTATTATGGTTGACATAATATTTGTACAAGCTTAACGGAAAATATTGAAACATACAGAGAGATGTGAACACTGAGATCAAGAGAAGTGATTGTTTAATGGAAAAAGCTGATTGAGATGAACATGTCATGTGCGTTGTTTTATTAGGATGGGTGTAGCGTCAATTGGGAACCTCAACGGGTTTCTTATAATGGTTGGAACGCTTGATCTTTGCAGCCATGAATGTCTTGATTCTTTTCTTGAGCCACTTCGGTTCTGGCTTCTAATATGCTGAAACACCCCCTGACTGGGATACAGTTTGCCTGGTCGTTTGGCAATTTGGGTGAGAAGTTTATCCATGAAACCTCAGCTGTTTCCAGCTTTGCAGGCTGAAGGTGGTTGAGGTCTCTTTTGAATTCACCGAAGTTAGCTAATCGGAAGTTCAGTCTCCGTTAAGCGTTTGGGTTCGCTCAACGTGCTGGCCACTGGATGATGCACCTGAACATATTATGATCACTGGTGCCCCACGGTTCACCTACAGTGACCTGGGTTACCAGGTTCTCTTGCTGCCCACAAGGGAGCCTGCATGAGTTGTGTGGGTCAATTCCATCAAGATACTATGCCTGTGATGGCGGCGTCTGGGGCCTTGGCCCAGCGAAAGTTCCTCAACCCACCCTGTTCCACATATCTTCACCGCCGATGACGGCGCTGAGTGCACTGTCTCTGCGGTGTTGACGTAGACGCAGCTTGTGTGCTGCCCGGGCTTCAAGCTCACATTCACTTTCAAGGAGCCAGAGCCACATCATATACACTGCATTTTTTTCATGGATAAGTGAGCAATCCTCATAATTTCTCTCCTACAATATGTCTTGACCGAGTGAGTGGCGTGTCGGGCTCTCCTCACAACAGACGTCCAGGTTGTAGGTTCGCGTCTACCTGACTCCGAGTGAGACATTCAGGCCGGTCTCTTAAATGTTGAAAGGCCAGCCCATAAACGCCGTGGGTGAAAAAAAGGCGATCAAGTGACAGCTATCTCACCTGAGGTTATCCCTGCCCGCGTCTTGTTGGTGCATTGCAGCGTAGTTGAGGGACATAAACACGCTGTAAATAACTATCTTCTGGTGTCCATGGTGAAAATTATACCACTCGGGTGGGGATCAGCGAGGAATCTACGATGCGGCGGAAACTAGTAAGAGCTGTCGAGCCCAGTGGCTAACAACGGACTCTGAACTCCCTCTTGACATAGAGTGCATGACGTTTAAGGGCTTGTATTATGTGCGCGCATGGAGATGTCTGTATTTTTTACAGTCGAATACCCTCCTCCAGCTTCGAAGAGAAGGTTGTACATCTATGTACTTGACATATTGGCGAATTGCATAACAATCGTTTGTCGAGGATCAGTGTATGGATTTCCATCATACCCATTCAGTCGATTCATAAAAGTTAATAATGAGTATTTAGATATTCAGATGTTCTGAATCCAAAACGGAGGTATTCAGTTTTAAGGAGGAATAGATCCCATTGAACCTTCCGTGATCTGCATTACAGTGGACCATCATCGTTAATTCAAACATTGTAGTGCTCCAGATGAAGGGGCTGCAGGCAAGGTCGCTCCATGCCTTACCTGTTTGGCTCTGCTGCACTTTACAACAAATATTTTAATATTTACTTCAAGGCATACACTATGACAGCAGCTGCAATTAAGAAGTAATAGTATTAGAAGTAGCTAAATCCATGAGAATGCAAATATGAGTTAGCCCCTCCGTGTGAGTTCGAGCTTCTACCAAATGCATGGTCGAGTACATACATTCAAGGTAACTATAAAGAAGTGGCAGTAAATGAACAACATCTGGAAGTCGACTCGTCCATTGGCAAGATTATTGAAGCCCTCGTCCATTAACAAGATTATTGAAGTCCTCGTCCATTAAATTGATTACTGGAGCCCTCGTTCATTAGCAAGATTATTGAAGCCCTCGTCCATTGGCCAGCTTATTAAAGCCCTCGTTCCTAAGCGAGATTACGGAAGCCCTCGCCCATTAGCAAGATTATTGAAACCCTCGTCCATTAGCCAGATTAAAAAAAGCCCTCGTCCAATAGCAAGATTTTTGAAGCATTCGTCCATCAGGCAGATTATTAAAGCCAACGCTTACTGACTAGATATAAAAAACGTCGTAAATTAGCAAAATTATTTAAACCATCGTTCTTTAGCCAGATTATTGCAGTTTGCCTGGTCGTCTCGCAATTTGGGTGAGAAGTTTGTCCATGAAACCTCAGCTGTTTCCAGCTTCGCAGGCTGAAAGTGGTTGAGGTCTCTTTTGAGTCCACCGAAGTTAGCTAGTCAGGAGTTCCGTCTCCTTTAAGCATTTGGGTTTGCTCAACGTGCTGGCCAGTGAGTGATGCACCTGAACATACTATGATCACTGGTGCCCCACGGTTCACCTTCAGTGGCCTGGGTTACCAGGTTCTTTTGCCGCCCACGAGGGAGCCTACATGAGTTTCGTGGGTCAATCCCATCAAGATACCATGTCTGGGGTGACTGCGTCTTGTGGAATTATCAATGCCATTTTTCTTCCGATATTTGAACTCATTGGAAATGTAATTGATATTATCCATTAAGGAGGATTGTTCAGATTTAATACCGTAAAAAATTTTCTTATAAATTTCACGTGGGAAAAGTCTAGTTTGTTTTCTCTGTTGTAGACTAACAATAAGCGAATTTCCTTTCGCTAATGTACACCATTTTATTAAAAAGCTAGGATTTGAGGCGAAACCATAGTACAAATTCCTATTACTAGTTATCATTTGTTTTTATGATTAAACTGAAACGTACTCTTTTTTGCTACTGCAGTACACAAACATTCAGTTTCATCGTTAGGTGAGTAGTAACTTGAAGTGTTCTTGCCCGAAGATGAACAAAACATTCACAATTTTCCCCGTCTAGAAGACTGGACATCACGCAATGTATATTGACTGCTCCCCCCATGCACGAGACGTATATTAATATTAAATATAGGAAGAGAACATCACAAATATTTTGTGACGAGTACAAGAGTTACTTAATGGCATAAACCCACTGAATATTTTACAGATCCAGTGTCCAAGATGATAATACTGTTATTATTATGTAGATATTTGCAATATAGTGATGCAGTGAAAAATTGTGAGCGAGTGGCAAGCGATTTCTGGGATCTCACCCCTTGAATTGGATGGAGTGTCACTCAAAAAAATGTTTATGAGTAAATGTTGCGAAAAATCAGTGTATGTAAATTTCAGGAGGTGAATCTCAAAATCCGTTTGTCCAACAATAGCTCTCAAAGTTTTCTGTATCGTTATGCTGCTACTATATGCATTCTGGCGAGTTTGTTTCGATGTTAGAGAATCCCACACCTTGCAGTGAGCGGACAACCGACTCTAAAGCATTATTCTAAATTCCTTTAATTCAAAATCTTACTGCAAGCCGGGCCCAGTCGAATTAATTCGAGTGCGTCGCATTCAACATCTTAGTACCCATCGTTATATGCTAGCTCTACAGTTAATCATAATTACAGTTGATTCTAAGCTTCACCTCTTACCCAATTAAGCTGCCTAATAATTCCGCCACTACCGCAGGCATATATTTTCATTGATTCTCAGAGTCGAAAGTTGTATTATAGGCGTGTCCAGATTAGAAACAACAGTAGAGAAAATTTTCATATTCATATAACTGCATAAATTTCCCCGAACAGCGCCTCCTAAAACACACCTGAACCCTAGGTACCGATTTTGGGTAGACAACTCTTCACCTGACATGTTGGTCATTAAGATTTTGGAAGTTCGACATATTTAAATGTTGATTCAAAATTCTTGTATTGAGGTAGTAATAAAAATTTAGTAGCAAAAAAATCGTCGGTGATTCCAATTCCACAGCAATCTTACAAGTTTTGTTAATAAATATTAAAGTTTGAAAGAAAAAAATTGAAGGAAAAAATGATCACAAGAAACTATTGAAAGCACAAATTAGGCGTGAATGGGCTTAAAAGTACTGAAATGGTTTGTTCTACTGCCGGACATTTAAAAGTCGGTTTCTGAATAACTTAAGACATTTTTTACTCTTAGAATCTTGGTTTGAGATTCCTGTCATACATTATTTTCATCATGAAGTGTTTATAACACATTCTGGGTAATATGCATGAACATATTTACTTGTAGTGAGCAGTGAGAATAAGTTGTTACCGTACCACCTGCGAGTCGCAAGAGGCTACAAATAAGCGAGAGGAGTGAAGAGTGGGAGCGTTTTTGTATCAGTCTGAGACACCTAAATGCAAGAGATGGAGACGAAGTGGTGAAGAATGGAGTACCTGGTTTGTTTGAGCAAAGAACGTGAGCTGGTTGTTGTAAACAACTTGTTCAAGAAACGAGATGTCCACAAATACATATGGGTGAAGATGGTCTGTATTGCAATAATGAATAACAAAAATCCTCGATTTACAAAAGATCTCGTGGTATCCTGGTGTTTTACAAACTTTACCTTAAATCTAGATTAGACCTTAAATTCCTCAAATCTAGACATTAAAACAATTTCACCAAATTAGGTATTCTGGGATATGCATAAGGAGTCACTCAAATGATAGGTAGTGTGTTACTTAGGAGAACAATTATATCAAATAAGGTATTCTGGGATATATTTTAGAAGTCAAGAAAATGTGGTAGCCAACGAACTCATCACAATAAACGTGATCACACACCCAGCCAAAAAGTTGGACGAGCGAGCGGAAACGCAACTCCACGACGAGGAACTCAAACAGTTAGTTGAGAAACAATTGGATGCCATCCAAAAAGACGAACCATATTCTCGCAAGTTAAAGTGTAGGCATGGCATCGCCTACTAAATGACACTGCCCCAACTACGACCATACGTCCCACAATCATTGTGAGAATGGTACGTTAGGTCTCAGCTCGACCTCGTGCTGAGATCGTAAAAATGATAATGTCAAGGTGTTTTATCCAAACACGAGCGAAGTGGAGCTCGGCATAAAAAAGGTTCCATTACAGGAATTTTGTCGAGTCTCGGTTTGTGCCAAATCGGTCCATATTGACATCGTTGGTCCGCTTTTGTAGAGTTAAGGTTTCAGATACCTACTGACAATCATCGATAGACACAAGAGATGGTCGGAGGTAATACCGATCGTGGATATGACAGCGGAAACCGTCACAAATGCATTCATCGAACTTGGCCTGGCCAGATTTAGTGCAACCGTAACGACCGATCGCGCGACCAGAGTTGAGGGAGAACTGACCAGTGGGCGTGTAAGCTTCTCGGTATCCGAAAACGCGCACCCCCAATCGAATGGGATTATCGCGAACAAATTCGCGATGAAAATAACGAGTATTATGCCCCCAAATGGGCGAAACCAGAATCGATACAGACCTAGCAAAATGTACTGTCTTGTACGTGAAAATAGACGCTGTCCAAAGGTTGCTAACTAGACCATACGTAAGCCCCTTTCGCGTAATCAAACGAGGCCTCAGAAACAGCTATTATGCTACCTCAAGCTGTAGAGGACAGCCCAGATTCACCCGAACCAACAGACCACATGCAGTCATGCACTCCAGTTGTGATGAATCGGGAACGTTTTCAAACTCCGTTAACCGAACAGCCTGTAGAGGTGCCCAATTGACCCTACATTACTCTTAATAACACTATATACATGACATGATCGTCTCAATCAGCATTTTCCATTGAACAACACCTCTCTTGATCTCAGTGTTTGCTACTCTTTGTATGTTACAACACCTTACGTTAAGCTTGTACAAATATGATGATCTCAACCCAAATGGCAGTCCAAGTTTCATTGATTCAGAAGGATAAAGGCGGACAGGCACAAAAATGCGATGGAAAATATTTCTTGTGCAGCCTTGAATGATTCTGACTTCAAGCTATGAGACGAATCTGGCAATATTTCTGCATTTCCCAGAACAACAGAGAGCGGGTCTTCTTACCTCTCGTGAGCTAGATCGGGAAGCACGCCGTGAGTCTGTTTCTGTTCAAGTCTTGTGTTCCTTTTTTGGAATGCAGTGTTCAATTTCTTTTTATCTTGTGCGTGCTGTGACGATTTGATTTGATTCAAGCCTCATTTCCACCGAAGCCTCAACGTGAGTCATAACAGGCTCCCCCGTAGGGATCGACAGTCAAGGATTCCAGTATAGGCTCGCACACCTCTGTATGCGGGAAAAACAACGTTGTCAAATTTAGAACATCTTGAAAATTTTAGTCGTGTCAGACGCACGCAGGTGCGCACAAGAAAAACAATTAGACGAAACGGATCTCTGCTTTTAATAATTTAGAATTGCAGGAGTAATATGTATGAACGCTAGTGTGCACATTAGCATCGTCGAGACTGGTACAAGGTTTACGGCTACACGGACAGAGTAGGCTTCAACAGCAACGCAACTCAATGTTCACAGCTACGCGGTCTAGTTAGGTTATAGTACAATTATCCAATACAGGTAAGATAGAGACTCAGACGAAACGAATCCCTGCCTCCCACTCCTCAGACTTCAAGAGTAATATGTACGGGCGCCAGTGCGCTCAGATAGCATCGTCGAAATTGGTACAAGGTCTACGGCTACACGGATTTGATCAACTTAAACCGCAACGCTTCACAAGGCTCATAGCTACGCGGTCCACGTCAACCACAGAAATTACAAATTTTCCATGCACGCGCGAGCGAGCACAGACTGAAAAGAAACACTTATTCACACAATCACCAACAGGAACTCTCGCACAAATACATTTGCATTGTTCAAGATGACAAAATTGTGGCTCCCGAGGAAGAAAGAAAGGGCAGGTTCATCATAGGCTGAAAAACTGCTCAGATTATGGACATCCCACTTATTGTTTAGGATGATAGGGTGAGGGGGGGGCAGAGGACCCTAGGGTCCCAAAAGAGCCCGATGGGTCCCGGAGGGTAACCCAAGTCCCCCGAGCTCCCCGGGTCCTCTCGTCCCAGCTCATCTGGGCTTGTCTCGACTCAATTTTGTCCAGTCTCGACTCGTCGCGCCCAACTCGACTTGTCTCGACATGTTTCAAATGATCTCGACGCACCTCGACCAGCCTTGACGTGGCTCTCCCCCACTGCGCCGGTAATCCTGTGGACTGTAATAACTAATTTTTCTACTCAAGCATTTTAGGGTGGGAGTGGTGTGGGAGGAGGGGGACAGACGTCCCTTGGATACCAAAAGAGCCCGATGAGCCCCGGAGAAAAACCCGAGTCCCCCGAGCTCCTCGGGTCCCTCGAGTCCCCTCGTCTCAGCTCATCTTGGCTTGTCTCATATCATTTCGGCTAGTCTCGGCTCGTCGCACCCAACTCGACTTGTCTCAACATGTTTCGATTGATTTCGACGCACCTCGACCAGCGTCAGCACTGCTATGGACTGTAATAACTAATTTCTCAACTCAAGCACTCCACATATATACATTCCTCTGTGTATGGGTTCTACAGCGTAGGGAGGGGGGAGCAGAGGTTCCAGGATTTAGGGGGGACTCAAGAGTAGGACCACAGTTTCTCAAGAGGGTCCCACAGTTTCTCAAGAGGGTCCCAAAGGGTCTCAAGGGTGTCCCAAAGGGTCCCAGTAGGGTCCAAGTGGGTCTCCCGAGTCCCGCGGGTTCCACGAGAAACCCCTCTTCCCTGGGTCACCTAATCGCAACCATCCTCGACATATAGGAACCAGTGCAAAATTTATCATCATTGAAAAAAGGGCATATATAAATAATGGAGCCCAAGAAAGAAGAAATAATAAAATACTAAAATAAAGTGTTAATGATCTATAAAATAAATAATCATCCATCTACCCCAACGCTATGACGATGGCTCTGCGAGTGTGCCTATTTTTCATATATGTTTGTATTCAAGTCAAGATAGTGTAGTTAGGTAGACACAGAGAGGTGTTCCTGGAGGGATGCGAAATGAACTGTAGGGGTGTACCATAGGTAGTATATGGAAATTATATAGTCTAGAACCTATCACTAATCATCGCAGTCAACTTCGTAATGGGATCGCCGGTTTCATCATTTTCAGCAAGGGCGGTAAAAACGTCTTGGAGGAGCCTTGGTTAGTTGTGTTGAGAATTCTGGATTCGTGCGCTCCAGAGGGGTTGCTAGCCCCTCTTTTGGGGTGTGCTTCTGCCCCTCATTAAACCCTGGTTTCGGCCAGGGGTCTGGGCCACCGATGGTTGATCTTCCTTCTTGGTAGTGGATGATGTCTTTCGACTATTACCTAATTTTTTTTTGACCAACCTTACTGATTCTACATCTATTTTTCCCCTATAAATATGGGACAAATTGATGTCCCAGCACAAATGAGGAACCAACTTGTGATATACAGGCAATTCTCTGACAGGGACAGTTGTCAATGGGCACGGGAATACAAGATTGCTCTAGTGGTGGTTTTACTTATCGGTGCTGCCGCTGTTAAGTAAAAACGCGACAGTTTTTACTTAACAGCGGCATGAGTGATAAACGATGTAAATAAACCGTTGAAACGTAAGTAATTTAGCTCTGCGTGCTTTGATGACGTGCCTGACATTAACATAAACCAATCGAACTACAATGATTATTTAGCAGAGAAACTCAGGCGAGAATCGTATTGATTAAATGTTGCCCCTAGGACTTGAATCTGCTTTTTGTGTAGACGGCAACTTCATGAATACAAAATTACGTCATAAGCGAAGTGCAGTTTGGGACAACAAAAAGTTCAGTGAAACTTCAGACGACCAGCTAAAACCTCATGGGAACACTGCTGCCAATTTGGCCCACATCAGCCGCCTGTACCTGGCACTGTCGTCTGCTATGATCTAACACACCGTCAGCCTGCGCAACTGTCACATAAGACATATAACACATAAGACATATAACACACCGTCAGCCTGCGCAACTGTCACATAAGACATCATTTAGCTTTCAATAATCAGGATATTTATTGAAAGAACAGTTCAATGACAAGGACGATAAAAAGACCCGTTTGTACATAATTTATTCCATAGTATATTACAGTGGTGTAGTATATGTTACAATAGAGTGGCAGTGTGGGGCAGCTCTTGAGATCAAGACTCCCCTCATTTTTTCCCTCAATCAAGCTCTAACGGGAAAAAGTAAGGTGATATCGAAGAGTTGTATCTTGTACACATACTCAGTGCGATGAGATGCTTTGCATTATACGTCATAATTCAATGTACGATTTGTCGTAACTAGAACAATCAAACGATCTAAAATTATACTTTAATAAAATGAGATGATACATGTCACGTACGAGAACTAAATAATGAATGATACTCCCTCTACTGTAAAGATGCATCAATTATGGAGGCGAAACTGATTACGTACTAGGGATGATGACCCGCAATTATTACCAGAACAACTGGAAGTGAGGTATATTGGGCTAGAAATCTGTTTACTGCTACTTTGAAATGAAAGTATTACACGAACGCGCAGCAATTAACTCGATTATTTTGGTAAGTTAC
>SDVV010009123.1:0-16860 GCA_016164225.1 Gammarus roeselii
CAAGTGTTTAAGTTGTTTTAGGTGCTGTAGTTTTTTATGTGTTATAGATGTTTTAGTTGATATAGTTGTATAAGTTTGTTTAGTTGTTTTAGTTGTTATAGTTGTTTAGTTGTTTTAGTTGTTATAAGGTTTTTAGTTGTTTTAGTTGTTTTAGGTGTTCTAGTTGTTAAGGTGTTATAGTTGTTTTATGTGTTTTAGGTGTTCAAGGTGTTTTAGGTGTTTGAGTGTTTTAGTTGTTTTAGGTGTTGTAGTTTTTTATGTGTTTTAGTTGTTTTAGTTGTTGTAGTTGTTCTAGTTGTTAGTTGTTTAGTTGTTTTAGTTGTTTTAGTTGTTTTAGTTGTTATAGTTGTTTAGTAGTTTTAGTTGTTTTAGTTGTTTAAGTTGTTTTATGTGTTCTAGGTGTTTTAGGTGTTATATGTGTTGTATATGTGTTATAGGTGTTGTAGGTGTTCTAGGTGTTTAGATTGCTTCTGTTGTTATAGGTGTTTTAGTTGTTGTGGGTGTTTTAGTTGTTATATGTGTTTTAGTTGTTTGCGGTGTTTTAGTTGTTGTAGGTGTTATAATTGTTTTAGTTGTTATAGTTGTTTTAGTTGTTTTAGTTGTTTTAGTGGTTTAGTTGTTTTAGTTGTTATAGTTGTTTTAGTTATTGTAGTTGTTTTTAAGTCGTTATAGGTGTTTCAGTTGTTTTAGTTGTTTTAGTTGTTATAGGTGTTTTAGTTTTTTTTTTTTTTAGTTGTTCTAAGTGTTCTAGTTGTTTTCTGTGTTTTAGTTTTTCTAGGTGTTATAGTTGTTTTAGTTGTTATAGTTGTTTAGTTGTTTTACTTGTTTTAGTTGTTTAGTTGTTTAGTTTTTATAGTTGTTATAGTAGTTTTAGTTGTTTTAGTTGTTTTAGTTGTTATACTTGTTGTAGTTGTTTTAGTTGTTGTAGTTGTTCTAGTTGTTTAGTTGTTTAGTTGTTATAGTTGTTATAGTTGTTTAGTAGTTTTAGTTGTTTCAGTTGTTATAGTTGTTTTAGTTGTTTTAGTTGTTCTAGGTGTTATAGTTGTTAGTTGTTTTAGTAGTTTTTTAGGTGTTTTAGTTGTTCTAGGTGTGTTAGTTGTTCTAGGTGTATTAGTTGTTCTAGGTGTTGAATGTGTTTTAGGAGTTTTAGTTGTTTTATGTGTTGTAGGGGTTATAGGTGTTTAGGTGTTTAGTTGTTTTAGGTGTTTTAGTTGTTTTATGTGGTGTAGTTGTTCCAGTTGTTTAAGTTGTTTTAGTTGTTTTAGTTGTTTTAGTTGCTTTAGTTGTTCTAATTGTTTTAGTTGTCCTAGTTGTTTGAGTTGTTTTAGTAGTTATAGTTGTTCATGTTGTTCTAGTAGTTTTAGTTGTCGTCGTTGTTTAGGTGTTTTAGTTCCTTTTGTGTTATAGTTGTTTTAGGTGTTTTAGTTGTTTTAGTTGTCTTAGGTGGTTTAGTTGTTTTAGTTGTTGTAGTTGTTTTAGTTGTTGAAGATGTTTTAGTTGTTTTAGTTGTTTTAGTTGTTTTAGTTGTTTCAGTTGTTCTAGTTGTTTTAGTTTTTTGGTTGTTATAGTTGTTATAGTTGTTTTTGTTGTTCTA
Organism: Gammarus roeselii; assembly: GCA_016164225.1. NCBI lineage: Eukaryota > Metazoa > Arthropoda > Malacostraca > Amphipoda > Gammaridae > Gammarus > Gammarus roeselii. Next base: position 1,595 of record SDVV010009123.1, read on the forward strand.
GTTGTTTTAGTTGTTATTTTGTTTTTTAGGTGTTGCAGTTGTTTTAGTTGTTTTAGTTGCTTTAGGTGTTATAGTTGTTATCGGTGTTTTAGTTGATTAGGTGTTATAGGTGTTATAGGTGTTATAGGTGATATAGGTGTTTTAGTTGTTTTAGGTGTTTTAGTTGTTCTATGTGTTGTAGTTGTTTTAGTTGTTATAGTTGTTTTAGTTGTTTTAGTTGCTTTAGTTGTTTTAGTTGTTTAGTTTTTATAGTCGTTTGAGTTGTTTTAGTTGTTTCAGTTGTTTTAGTTGTTTTAGTTGTTTTAGTTGTTGTAGTTGTTTAGTTGTTTTAGTTGTTTGAAGTGTTTTAGTAGTCGTAGTTGTTTTAGTTGTTATAGTTGTTTAGTTCTTCTAGTTGTTCGAGTTGTTTTAGTTGTTTTAGTTGTTTTAATTGTTTTGGTTGTTTTAGTTTTTCTAGATGTTTAAGTTGTTATAGTTGTTGTAGGTGTTATAGTTGTTATAGGTGTTCTATGTGTTATAGTTGTTTTAGGTGATATAGGTGTTACACGGGTTTTAGTTGTATCGAGTTGTTTTTGTTGTTCTAGTTGTTTTAGTTGTTTTAGTTGTTCTAGTTGTTTTAGTTGTTCTAGTTGTTTTAGTTGTTTTACTTGTTTTACTTGTTTTATGTGTTGTAGTTGTTATAGGTGTCTTACTTGTTGTATTTGTTATAGTTGTTTTATGTGTTCTAGTTTTTTTTTATGTGTTTTAGTTGTTTTAGATGTTTTAGTTGTTCTAGGTGTTGTAGGTGTTTTATGTGTTTAATGTGTTTTATGTGATTAGTGTGTTTTATGTCTTTTATGTGTTTTATGTGTTTTAGTTGTTTTAATTGTTCTAGTTGTTTAAGTTGTTTTAGTTGCTTTAGTTGTTTCAGTTAATTTAGTTGTTGTAGGTGTGTTAGTTGTTTTAGTTGGTTGAGTTGTTTTAGTTGTTTTAGTTGTTTTAGTTGTTCTAGTTGTTTTAGTTGTTATATGTGTTATATTTGCTTTAGGTGTTTTAGGTTTTATAGGTGTTTTAGTTGTTTTATGTGTTTTAGTTGTTCAAGTTGTTCTAGTTGTTTTAGTTGTTCTAGTTGTTTTCGTTAATATAGGTGTTCCAGTTGTTCTTAGTTGTTTTAGTTGTTTCAGTTGTTTTAGTTGTTTTAGTTGTTCTTGTTGTTCTAGTTGTTTTAGTTGTTTTAGTTGTTTTAGTTGTTTTAAATGTTATAGTTGTTGTAGTTGTTTTAGTTGTTGTAGTTGTTTTAGTTGTTGTAGATGTTTTAATTGTTTTAGTTGTTTTAGTTGTTTTAGTTGTTTTACTTGTTTAGTTGTTTTAGTTACTTTAGTTGTTTTAGTTGTTTAAGTTGTTTTAGTTGTTATAGTTGTTTTAGTTGTTTAGTTTTTTTAGTTGTTATAGTTGTTTTAGTTGTTTTAGTTGTTTTAGTTGTTTTAAATGTTAAAGTTGTTGTAGTTGTTTTAGTTGTTTTAGTTGTTATAGTTCTTATAGTTGTTTTATTTGTTTTAGTTGTTTTAGTTGTTCTTGTTGTTATAGTTGTTTTAATTGTCTTAGTTGTTTTAGTTGTTATAGTTGTTATAGTTGTTTTAGGTGTTATAGTTGTTTAGGTTTTTTAGTTGTTTTAGGTGTTTTAGGTGTTATGGGTGTTATAGGTGTTTCACGTGTTGTAGTTGTATCTAGTTGTTTTTGTTGTTCTACATGTAGTTGTTTTAGTTGTTTTAGTTGTTCTAGTTGTTTTAGTTGTTCTAGTTGCTTCAGTTGTTTTAGTTGTTTTATGTGTTGTAGTTGTTATAGGTGTTTTAGTTGTTGTAGTTGTTATAGTTGTTTTATGTGTTCTAGTTGTTTCTTATGTGTTTGAGTTGTTTTAGGTGTTCTACTTTTTTTAGGTGTTGTAGGTGTTCTATGTGTTATATGTGTTTTATGTGTTTTATGTGTTATATGTGTTTTATGTCTGTTATGTGTTTTATGTGTTTTAGGTGTTTTTGGTGTTGTAGTTGTTTTAATTGTTCTAGTTGTTTTAGTTGTTTTAGTTGTTATAGTTGTTTCAGTTGTTTTAGTTGTTGTAGGTGTGTTAGTTGCTATAGTTGTTGTAGTTGTTATAGTTGTTTTAGTTGTTCTAGTTGTTCTAGTTGTTTTAGTTGTTATATGTGTTATAGTTGCATTAGGTGTTTTAGGTTTTATATGTGTTTTAGTTGTTTTAGGTGTTTTAGTTGTTTAAGTTGTTTCAGTTGTTTATTTGTTCTAGTTGTTTTCGTTAATATAGGTGTTCCAATTGTTCTTCATTGTTTTAGTTTTTTCAGTTGTTTTAGTTGTTTTAGTTGTTTTAGTTGTTTTAGTTGTTTTAGTTGTTCTAGTTGTTCTAGTTGTTCTAGTTGTTTTAGTTGTTTTAGATGTTTATATGTGTTTTATGTGTTTTAAGTGTTATAGTGTTATAGATGATTTAGGTGTTATAGGTTTTTGAGATGTTTTGGAGGTTATAGGTGTTCGAGGTCCAGTTGTTGTAGGTGTTTTAGTTGTTACAGGTGTTTTAGTTGTTTCATTTGTTATAGTTGTTATATGTAATTTAGTTGTTTTAGTTGTTTTAGTTGTTGTAGTTGTTGTAGTTGTTTTAGTTGTTTTTGTTGCTTTAGTTGTTATAGTTGTTCTAGTTGTTTTAGTTGTTTTATTTGTTCTACTTGTTGAGTAGTTTTAGGTGTATTAGTTTTTCAGTTGTTCAAGTTGTTTTGAGTGTTTTAGTTGTTGTAGGTGTCATATTTGTTTTATGTGTTTTAAGCGTTTTTTAGGCATTTAAGTTGTTTTAGTTGTTTCAGTTTTTTATGTGTTTTAGTTGTTATAGTGGTTTTAGTTGTTTTATGTGTTTGGTGGTTTTTGTTGTTTAGTTGATTTCGTTGTTTGAGATTTTTAGTTGTTTTAGTTGTTTTAGTTGCTTCAGTTGTTCTAGCTATTTAGTTGTTATAGTTTTTTTTTGTTGTTTATGTTGTTCTAAGTTGTTGTAGCTGTTCTAGTTAATATTGTTGATTTAGTTGTTTGAGTTGTTTTAGTTGTTTAGTTGTTTTAGTTGTTGGAGTTGTTTTAGTTGTTATAGTTGTTAAAGTTGTTATAGTTGTTTAGTTGTTTTAGTTGTTTTAGTTGTTTTAGTTGCTTAAGGTGTTTTAGTAGTTCTAGTTGTTTTAGCTGTGTTAGGTGTTTAAGTTGTTTTAGTTGTTTTAGTTGTTTTAGTGGTTTAAGTTGTTGTATGTGTTATAGTTGTTTTATTTTTTTTAGTTATTACAGGTGTTTTAGTTGTTCTAGGTGTTTTAGGGGTTATAGTTCTTTTAGGTGTTTTAGGTCTTGTAGTTGTTTTAGTTGTTCAAGGTGTTTAAGGTGTTTTATGTGTGTTTTAGGTGTTTAGAGGTGTTATAGGTGTTATAGTTGTTTAACTCGTTTCTAGTTGTTATAGTGGTTTTAGTTGTTTCAGTTGTTCTAGTTGTTATAGTTGTTTTAGTTGCTTTAGTTGTGATAGTTGTTTTAGGTGTGATAGTTGTTCTTGTTGTCTTAGTTGTTTTAGGTGTTTTAGTTGTTTAGTTGTTTTAGTTGTTTTAGTTGTTCAAGTTGTTATATGTGTTATAGTTGTTTTAGTTGTTATAGTTGTTAAGTTGTTTAGTTGTTTAGGGGTTTCAGTTTTTTAAGGTGTTATAGGTGTTTTATAGGATGTTTTAGGTGTTTTAAGGGTTTAGGTGTTTAGGGTGTTTATGTTATTATAGGTGTATCAGTTGTTGTAGGTGATTTAGTTGTTTTAGGGGTTATAGTAGTTATAGGTGTTATAGTTGTTTTAGTGGTCTTAGTTGTTTTGGTTGTTGTATTGGTTTTAGTTGTCCTAGTTGTTGTAGTTGTTTAAGTTGTTTTAGTTGTTATAGTTGTTTTAGTTGTGTTAGTTGATTTGGTTGTTTAGTTGTTTTAGTTGTTTAGTTGCTTTAGTTGTTTTAGTTGTTATAGTTGTTTCAGTTGTTTCAGTTGTTTTAGTTGTTTTAGTTGTTTAGTTGTTTTAGTTGTTTTAGTTGTTTTAGTTGTTGTAGTTGTTATAGTTGTTTTAGGTGTTTTACATGTTTTAGTTGTTCAAGTTGTTTTGGGTGTCCTAGTTGTTAAGGTGTTGTAGATATTATAGGTGTTTTTAGGTGTTTTAGGTGTTATATGTGTTTAGGTGTTATAGTTGTTCTAGATGTTTTTGTTGTTTTAGTTGTTGTAGTTGTTCTAGTTGTTTAGTTGTTTAGTTGTTTTAGTTGTTTCAGTTGTTGTAGTTGTTTTAGTTGTTTCAGTTGTTTTAGTAGTTGTAGTTGTTCTAGCTGTTTAGTTGTTTAGTTGTTTTAGTTGTTTTAGTTGTTTTAGTTGCTATAGTTGTTTAGTAGTTTTAGTTGTTTTAGTTGTTTTAGTTGCTCTAGGTGTTCTAGTGTTTAGGTGTTATAGGTATTTTATAGGTGTTATAGGTGTTTAGGAGTTCTAGGTGTTTAGGGGGTTTCTGTTGTTATAGGTGTTTTAGTTGTTGTAGGTGTTGTAGTTGTTTTAGGTGTTCTAGTTGTTTACGGTGTTTTAGTTGTTGTAGGTGTTATAGTTGTTTTAGTTGTTATAGTTGTTTAGTTGTTTTAGTTGTTTTAGTTGTTTTAGTTGTTTAGTTGTTTAGTTGTTATAGTTGTTTAGTTGTTTTAGTAGTTTTTTTAGGTGTTTTAGTTGTTCTAGGTGTCTTAGTCGTTCTAGGTGTATTAGTTGTTCTAGGTGTTGTAGGTGTTATAGGAACTTTAGTTGTTTTATGTGTTGTAGGGGTTATAGGTATTTGGGTGTTAAGTTGTGTTAGGTGTTTTAGTTGTTTTATGTGGTGTAGTTGTTTCAGTTGTTTTAGTTGTTTTAGTTGTTATAGTTGCTTTAGTTGTTATAGTTGTTTTAGTTGTTGGAGTTGTTTTAGTTGTTATAGTTGTTTTTGTTGTTCTAGTTGTTTTAGTTGTCATAGTTGTTTAGGTTTTTAGTTACTTTAGGTGTTATAGTTGTTATAGGTGTTTTAGTTGTTTAGTTGTCATATGTGTTTTAGTTGTTTTAGTTGTTGTAGTTGTTTTAGTTGTTATAGTTGTTCTAGTTGTTTTAGTTTTTTGGTTGTTATAGTTGTTATAGTTGTTTATGTTGTTTTAGTTGTTTTAGTTGTTATTTTTGTTTTAGGTGTTGCAGTTTTTTTATTTGTTTCAGTTGTTTTAGGTGTTATAGTTGTTATCGGTGTTTTAGTTGTTCTAGGTGTTATAGGTGTTATAGGTGTTATTGGTGTTTCAGTTGTTTTAGATGTTTCAGTTGTTCTATGTGTTTTAGTTATTTTAGTTGTTATAGTTGTTTTAGTTGTTTTAGTTGCTTTAGTTGTTTAAGTTGTTTTAGTTGCTATAGTCGTTTGAGTTGTTCAAGTTGTTTTAGTTTTTCCAATTGTTTTAGTTGTTTATGTTGTTCTAGTTGTTTTAGTTGTTACAGTTGTTTTAGTTGTTTTAATTGTTTTAGTTGTTGTAGTTATTATAGTTGTTTTAGTTGTTGTAGTTGTTATACTTGTTTTAGTTGGTTTTAGTTGTTTTAGTTGTTGTAGTTGTTTCAGTTGTTTTAATTGTTTTAGTTATTTTAGTTGATTTAGTTGTTATAGTTGTTTTAGGTGTTCTAGTTGTTTCATGTGTTATATATGTTTTAGTTGTTGTAGGTGTTTTAGGTGTTTCAGTTGTTATACGTGTTATAAGTGTTAAAGGTGTTTTTGGTGTTTTAGCTGTTTTAGGTGTTGTAGTTGTTTTATTTGTTATAGTTGTTTTAGTTACTTTAGTTGTTTTAGTTGTTTTAGTTGTATTAGTTGTTATAGTTGTTTTAGTTGTTATAGTTGTTTTTGTTGTTCTAGTTGTTATAGTTGTTTTAGTTGTTCTAGTTGTTTTAGTTAATCTAGTTGTTTCAGTTGTTTTAGTTGTTTTATGTGTTTTAGTTATTATAGGTGTTTTAGTTGGTGTATATATTTTAGTTGTTTTATGTGTTATAGTTGTTTTTTGTGTTATAGTTGTTTAAGGTGTTTTAGTTGTTTTAGGTGTTGTAGGTGTTTTATGTGTTGTATGTGTTATATGTCTTTTATGTCTTATATGTGTTGTATGTGTTTCAGGTGTTCTAGGTGTTTTAGTTGTTTTAGTTGTTTCAAGTGTTCTAGTTGTTTTAGTTGTTTCAGTTGTTTTAGTTGTTGTAGGTGTGTTAGTTGTTTTAGTTTTTTTAGTTGTTTTAGTTGTTCTAGTTGTTTTAGTTGTTATATGTGTTATAGTTGTTTTAGTTGTTTAAGTGTTAAAGGTGTTTTAGTTGTTTTAGGTGTTTTTGTTGTTAAGTTGTTCTAGTTGTTTTAGTTGTTTTAGTTGTTTCCGTTGTTATAGGTGTTCCAGTTGTTCTTAGTTGTTTTAGTTGTTTTAGTTGTTTTATTGTTTTTGTTATTTTTGTTGTTCTAGTTGTTGTAGTTGTTTTAATTATTTTAGATGTTTATATGTGTCTTATGTGTTTTAAGTGTTATAGTGTTATAGGTGTTTTAGGTGTTCTAGGTTTTTGAGGTGTTTTAGGTGTTATAGGTGTTCCAGGTGTTCTAGATGTTTCAGTTGTTATAGGTGTTTTAGTTGTTACAGGTGTTTCAGTTGTTTTATGTGTTATAATTGTTATATGTGTTATAGTTGTTTTCGATGTTTTAGTTGTTGTAGTTGTCATATTTGTTCAAGGTGTTTTAGGCGTTTTTTAGGCATTTTAGTTGTTTCAGTTGTTTCAGGTTTTTTATGTGTTGTAGTTGTTATAGTTGTTTTAGTTGTTTTAGGTGTTTAGTTGTTTTAGTTGTTATAGTTGTTCTAGTTGTTTTAGTTGTTTTAGTTGTTTTAGTTGTTTATTTGTTTTAGTTGTTGTAGATGTTTTAGTTGTTTTAGTTGTTATAGTTGTTATAGTTGTTTTAGTTGTTATATATGTTTTAGTTGTTTTAGTTGTTTTAGCTGTTGAAGGTGTTATAGTAGTTCTAGTTGTTTTAGTTGTTTTAGGTGTTCTAGTTGTTTTAGTTGTTTTAGTTGTTTTAGTTGTTTTAGTTGTTTAAGTTGTTGTATGTGTTATAGATGTTTTAGTGGTTTTAGTTGTTCTTGGTGTTGTAGTGGTTCTAGGTGTTATTGATATCACAAGTGTTTTAGTTGTTTTTGGTGTTCTAGGGGTTTTAGTTGTTTTAGGTGTTTTAGGTGTTGTAGCTGTTTAGTTGTTCTGGATGTTTAAGGTGTTTAGAGGTGTTATAGGTGTTCTAGGTGTTAAAAGTGTTTTTGTTGTTCTAGGTGTCTTAGTTGTTTTAGGTGTATCAGTTGTTCAGGTGTTCTAGTTGTTTTAGGTGTATTAGTTGTTCAGGTGTTCTAGTTGTTTTAGGTAATTTAGTTGTTATACGTGTTATAGTTGTTTTATTTGTTTTAGCTGTTCTAGTTTTTCTAGTTGTTTTAGTTGTTTAAGTGGTTATAGTTGTTTCAGTTGTTATAGTTGTTTTAGTTGTTTTATTTGCTTAAGGTGTTCTAGTAGTTCTAGTTGTTGTAGTTGTTTTAGGTGTTTTAGTTGTTTTAGTTGTTGTAGTTGTTTTAGTGGTTTAAGTTGTTGAATGTGTTATAGTGGTTTTAGTTGTTTTAGTTGTTCTTGGTGTTCTAGTGGTTTTAGGTGTTATTGGTATCACAGGCGTTTTAGTTGTTTTATGTGTTCTAGGGGTTATAGTTGTTTTAGGTGTGTTAGGTGCTGTAGTTGTTTTGGTTGTTCAAGGTGTTTCGGGTGTTTTATATGTGTTTTAGGTGTTTAGAGGTGTTATAGGTGTTATAGTTGTTTAGTCGTTTTTAGTTGTTTTATAGTGGTTTTAGTTGTTTCAGTTGTTTTAGTTGTTATATTTGTTTTAGTTGTTATAGTTGTTTAGTTGTTGTAGTTGTATTAGTCGTTTTAGTTGTTTTAATTGTTTTAGTTTTTCTAGTTGTTATAGTTGCTTTAGATGTTCTAGTTGTTTTAGTTGTTGTAGGTGTTATAGTTGTTCAAGTTGTTTTAGTTGTTTTTAGGTGTTTTAGTTGTTATAGTTGTTATAGTTGTTTTAGTTGTTCGAATTGTTATATGTGTTATAGTTGTTTTAGTTGTTTTAGTTGTTTAATTGTTTAGTTGTTTAGGTGTTTCAGTTATTTAGTAGTTATATGTGTTTTAAAGGTGTTAGAGGTGTTTTAAGGGTTTTAGGTGTTTAGGGTGTTTATGATGTTATAGGTGTTTTAGTTGTTTTAGGGGTTATAGTTGTTTTAGGTGTTATAGTTGTTCTAGTGGTTTTAGTTGTTTTAGTTGTTATAGTTTTTTAGTTCTTATAGTTGTTTTAGTTGTTTTAGTTGTTTTGGTTGTTATATTTGTTTTAGTTGTGTTAGTTGTTTTACTTGTTTTAGTTGTTTTAGTTGTTTAGGTGTTTTATTTGTTTTAATGTTTTAGTGTTTTAGTTGTTTCAGTTGTTTCAGTTGTTTAAGTTGTTTTAGTTGTTTTAGTTGTTTAGTTGTTTAGTTGTTTTAGTTGTTTAAGTTGTTATAGTTGTTTTAGCTGTTTTAGGTGCTTGCGTTGTTATAGTTGTTGTAGTTGTTAAGTTGTTATATGTGTTATAGTTGTTTTAGTTGTTTTAGTTGTTTAGTTGTTGTAGGTGTTTAGTTGTTTTAGGTGTTGTAGTTGTTATAGGTGTATTAGTTGTTCAGGTTTTTTAAGGGTTTTAGTTGTTTCAGTTGCTTAGGTGTCTTAGGTGTTTCCGTTTATAGAAATGTTTGTGGTGTTCTAGGTTTTTTAGGTGTTAAAGGTGTTGTATAGGTGTTATAGGTGTTATAAGTGTTCTATGTGTTTAGGGTGTTATGTTGGTATAGGTGTTATAGTTGTTGTAGGTGTTTTAGTTGTTTTAGGTGTTTTAGTTGTTTTCGGTGTTATAGTTGTTTGAGATGTTATAGTTGTTTTAGTTGTGTTAGTTGTTTGAGTTTGTTTATTTGTTTAGTCGTTTTAGTTGTTATAGTTGTTCAAGATGTTTTAGTTGTTTCAGTTGTTACAGTTGTTTTAGTTGTTTCTAGTATTATAATTGTTTTAGATGTTATAGTTGTTTTAGTTGTTATTGTTGTTTTAGTTGTTATAGGTGTTTCAGTTGTTTTAGTTGTTATAGTTGTTCTAAATGTTTTAGTTGTTTTAATTGTTTCAGTTGTTTTAGTTGTTTATAGTTGTTATAGTCGTTCTAGGTATTTTAGGTGTTATAGGTGTTTTAGGTGTTGTAGTGGGTTTAGGTGTTTAGGTGTTTTAGTTGTTTTATTTGTTGTATGCGTTTAAGGTGTTCAAGTGTTTTAGGTGTTTTATAGGTGTTATAGGAGTTTTAAGTGTACTAGGTGTTCTAGGTGTTATGGGTGTTTTTTGTTGTTATATGTGTTTAAGCTATTATAGGTGTTTTAGTTGTTTTAGTTGTTTTAGGTGTTCTAGTTGTTATAGGTGTTTTAGTTGCTTTAGTTGTTTTAGGGGTTTTAGTTGTTCTTGTTGTTTTAGTTGTTTTAGGTGCTTTAGTTGTTATAGTTGTTATAGTTGTTAGGTTGTTATATGTGTTATAGGTGTTTCAGTTGTTTTAGTTGATTAGTTGTTGAAGGTGTTTAGTTGTTTTAGGTGTTGTAGTTGTTATAGGTGTTTTAGTTGTTTAGGTGTTGTAGGGGTTTTAGTTGTTTCAGTTGCTTAGGTGTTTTAGGTGTTTTCGTTGATAGAAATGTTTATGGTGTTCTAGGTGTTCTAGGTGATATAGGAGTTTTATAGGTGTTATATGTGTTTTAAGTGTTCTAGGTGTTTAGGGTGTTTATGTTGTTATAGGTGTTTTAGTTGTTGTAGGTGTTTTAGTTTCTTTAGGTGTTCTAGTTGTTTTCGGTGTTTTAGTTGTTATAGGTGTTTAGTTGTTTTAGTTGTTTTGGGTGTTTTAGTTGTTCTAGTTGTTTTAGTTGTTTTAGGTTTTGTAGTTGTTTTAGTTGTTATAGTTGTTCAAGTTATTATACGTGTTATACTTGTTTCAGTTGTTTTAGTTCTTTAGTTGTTGTAGGTGTTTAGTTGTTTTAGGTGTTGTAAATGTTATAGGTGTTTTAGTTGTTGTAGGTGTTCTAGTTGTTAGGGTGTTTAGTTGTTTTATGTGTTTTAGGTGTTCTAGGGTTTTAGGGTTTTTAGTTGTTATAGTTGTTTTAGTTGTTTTAGGTGTTCTAGTTGTTAGAGTGTTATAGTTGTTTTATGTGTTTTAGGTGTTCAAGGTGTTTTAGGTGTTTAAGTGTTTAGTTGTTTTAGGTGTTGTAGTTTTTTATGTGTTGTAGTTGTTTTAGTTGTTATAGTAGTTTAGTTTGTTTAGTTGTTTTAGTTGTTATAGTTGTTTTGTTGTTTTAGTTGTTCTGGTTGATTTAGTCGTTTTAGTTGTTTCAGTTAATATAGTTGTTTTAGTAGTTAAATTGTTTTGGTTGTTTAAGCTGTTACATTTGTTTTAGTTGTTTTAGTTGTTTAGTTGTTTTAGTTGTTTTAGTTGTTTAGTTGTTTTTGTTGTTATAGTTGTTCAAATTGTTTAGTTGTTTTAATTGTTTTCGTTGTTTTAGTTGTTAGTTGTTTTAGTGGTTCTAGTTGTTTTAGTTGTTTTAGTTGTTTCAGTTGTTGTAGGTGTTTCAGTTGTTTTAAGGGTTATTGTTGTTTAGGTGTTATAGTTGTTTTAGTTGTTTAAGTTGTTCTCAGTTGTTGTAGTTGTTTTAGTTGTTTTAGTTGTTGTAGTTGTTTTAGTTGTTATAGTTGTTATAGTTGTTATAGTTGTGTAAGTTGTTTTAGTTGTTTTAGTTGTTTTTGTTGTTTAGTTGTTTTATTTGTTTTAGTTGTTATAGTTTTTCAGTTGTTTCAGTTGTTTTAGTTGTTTTAGTTGTTTAGTTGTTTTAGTTGTTTTAGTTGTTTTAGTTGTTGTAGTTGTTTTAGTTGTTTTTGGTGTTTTAGTTGTTTTAGTTGTTCAAGTTCTTTTAGGTGTTCTAGTTGTTTAGGTGTTTTAGTTATTATAGGTGTTTTTTAGGTGTTTTAGGTGTTATATGTGTTCAGGTGTTATAGTTGTTATAGGTGTTTTAGTTGTTTAGTAGTTTTAGTTGTTTTAGTTTTTTAGTTGTTCTAGTTGTTCTGGGTGCTTTAGTTGTTTAGTTGCTTTAGTTGTTTTTAGGTGTTCTAGTTGTTGTAGGTGTCATATTTGTTCTAGGTGTTTTAGGCGTTTATAGGCATTTTAGTTGTTACAGGTGTTTCAGTTTCTTTATGTGTTTTAGTTGTTATAGTTGTTTTAGTTTTTTAAGTGTTTAGTTGTTTTAGTTGTTATAGTTGTTATAGTTGTTTTAGTTCTTTAAGTTGTTTTAGTTGTTATAGTTGTTTTAGTTGTTCTAGTTGTTTTAATTGTTGTAGTTGCCTTAGTTGTTCTAGTTGTTTTAGTTGTTATAGTTGTTTTTGTTTGTTTTTTTGTTTCTAGTTGTTGTAGTTTTTTAGTTGTTTTAGTTGTTATAGTTGTTATAGTTGTTTTAGTTTTTTTAGTTGTTTTAGTTGTTGTAGTTGTTTTAATTGTTTTAGTTGTTATAGTTGTTTTAGTTGTTTTAGGTGCTTTAGTTATTAAAGTTGTTATAGTTGGTAAGTTGTTATATGTGTTATTGTTGTTTTAGTTGTTTTAGTTGTTTAGTTGTTGTAGGTGTTTAGTTGTTTTAGGTGTTGTAGTTGTTATAGGTGTTTTAGTTGTTTAGGTGTTTTAGGGGTTTTAGTTGTTTCAGTTGCTTAGGTGTTTTAGGTGTTTTCGTGGATAGAAATGTTTTTGGTGTTGGAGGTGTTTTAGGTCTTATAGGTGTTTTATAGGTGTTATAGGTGTTTTAATGTTCTAGGTGTTTAGGGTGTCTATGTTGTTATAGGTGTTTTAGTTGTTGTAGGTGTTTTAGTTGTTATAGGTGTTCTAGTTGTTTTTTGGTGTTTTAGTTGTTTGAGATGTTATAGTTGTTTTAGTTGTTTTAGTTGTTTTAGTTGTTGTAGTTGTTTAGTTGTTTTAGTTATTTAGGTGTTTTAGTTGTTATAGTTGTTTTAGCTGTTGTAGTTGTTTTGGTTGTTTTATGTGTTTGAGTTGTTATAGTTGTTTTAGTTGTTCTAGGTGTTCTAGTTGTTAGGGTTTTTTAGTTGTTTAAGGTGTTCTAGGTGTTATATGTGTTTTAGTTGTTATAGGTGTTCAGTTGTTTTAGTTGTTTTAGGTGTTTTAGTTGTTATAGTTGTTTAAGTTGTTAACGTGTTATACTTGTTCCAGTTGTTTTAGTTGTTTAGTTGTTGTAGGTGTTTAATTTTTTTAGGAGTTGTAGTTGTTATAGGTGTTAAGTTGTTATAGGTGTTTGTGGTGTTTTATAGGTGTTATAGGTGTTACAAGTGTTCAAGGTGATTAGGGTGTTTATGTTGTTATAGGTGTTTTAGTTGTTTTAGGTGTTCTAGTTGTTATTGTGTTCTGGTTGTTTTATGTGTTTTATGGGTTTTATGTGTTCTAGGTGTTCTAGGTGTTTTAGGTGTTCAAGTGTTTTAGTTGCTTTAGGTGTTGTAGTTTTTTATGTGTTTCAGTTGTTATAGTTGTTATAGTTGTTTTAGTTTGTTTAGTTGTTTTATTTGTTATAGTTGTTTAGTTGTTTTAGTTGTTATAGGGTTTTTCGTTGTTATAGTTGTTTTAGTTGTTTTAGGTGTTCTAGTTGTTAGGGTGTTATTGTTGTTCTATGTGTTTTAGGTGTTCAAGGTGTTTTAGGTGTTTAAGTGTTTAGTTGTTTTAGTTGTTTCAGTTGTTGTAGGTGTTTCAGTTGTTATGAGGGGTATAGTTGATTTAGGTGTTATAGTTGTTTTAGTTGTTTTAGTTGTTTTAGTTGTTGTAGTTGTTTTAATTGTTATAGTTGTTGTAATTGTTTTAGTCGTTTTAGTTGTTATAGTTGTTTTAGTTGTGTTAGTTGTTTTAGTTGTTTTAGTTGTTTTAGTTGTTTTAGTTGTTTAGTTGTTTTAGTTGTTTTAATTGTTTTAGTTGTTTCAGTTGTTTCCGTTGTTTTAGTTGTTTTAGTTGTTTAGTAGTTATAGTTGTTTTAGTTGTTATAGTTGTTGTAGTTGTTTTAGTTTTTTTAGGTGTTTTAGTTAATTTAGTTGTTCTAGTTCTTTTAGGTGTTCTAGTTGTTAGGTGTTTTAGTTATTATAGGTGTTTTAGGTGTTATATGTGTTCAGGTGTTATAGTTGTTATAGGTGTTTTAGTTGTTTAGTAGTTTTAGTTGTTTTAGTTTTTTAGTTGTTCTAGTTGTTCTGGGTGTTTTAGTTGTTTAGTTGTTTTAGTTGTTTTGTAGGTGTTCTAGTTGTTGTAGGTGTCGTATTTGTTGTAGGTGTTTTAGGCGTTTATAGGCATTTTAGTTGTTACAGGTGTTTCAGTTTCTTTATGTGTTTTAGTTGTTATAGTTGTTTTAGTTTTTGTTGGTGTTTAGTTGTTTCAGTTGTTATAGTTGTTATAGTTGTTTTAGTTCTTTTAGTTGTTCTAGTTGTTATAGTTTTTATAGTTGTTTTAGTTGTTCAAGTTGATTTAGTTATTGTAGTTGCCTTAGTTGTTCTAGTTGTTATAGTTGTTATAGGTGTTTCAGTTTTTTTTTTTAGTTGTTGTAGATGTTCAAGTTGTTTTAGTTGTTTTAGTTGTTTTAGTTGTTTAGTTGTTTTAGTTGTTGTAGTTGTTTTAGTTGTTTTAGTTGTTATAGTTGTTATAGTTGGTTTAGTTGTTTTAGTTGTTTTATGTGTATTAGTTGTTCAGGTGTTCTAGTTATTTTAGGTAATTCAGTTGTTATAGGTGTTATAGTTGTTTTAATTGTTTTATTGTTCTAGTTGTTTTAGTTGTTATAGTTGTTTTAGTGGTTTTAGTTGTTTCAGTTGTTATAGTTGTTTTAGTTGTTTTAGTTGATTTAGTTGTTTTAGTTGTTCTAGTTGTTTTAGTTGTTTTAGTTGTTTTAGTTGTCCTAGTTGTTTCAGTTGCTTCAGTTGTTCTTATTTGTTATAGTTGTTTATGTTGTTTTTAGTTGTTGTAGTTGTTTAAGTTGTTATAGTTGTTTTAGTTGTTTTAGTTGTTTTAGTTGTTTAGTTGTTTTAACTGTTTTAGTTGTTGGAGTTGTTTTAGTTGTTATAGTTGTTATAGTTGTTATAGTTGTTAAAGTTGTTTAGTTGTTTTAGTTGTTTTGGTTGTTTTAGTTGTTATATTTGCTTGAGGTATTTTAGTAGTTCTAGTTGCTTTAGCTGTTTTAGGTGTTTAAGTTGTTATAGTTGTTTTAGTTGTTTTAGTGGTTTAAGTTGTTGTATGTGTTATAGTTGTTTTAGTTGTTATAGTTGTTCTTGGTGTTCTAATGGTTTTAGGTGTTATTAGTATCACAGGCGTTTTAGTTGTTTTAGGTGTTTTAGGGGTTATAGTTGTTTTAGGTGTTTTAGGTGTTGTAGTTGTTTAGTTGTTTAGTTGTTTTAGTTGTTTAGTTGTTTTAGTTGTTGTAGTTTTTTAGTTGTTTAGTTGTTTTAGTTGTTTAATTGTTTTAGTTGTTATAGTTGTTATAGCTGTTGCAGTTGTTTTGGTTGTTTAGGTGTTTGAGTTGTTATAGTTGTTTTAGTTGTTCTAGGTGTTATAGTTGTTATAGTTGTTATAGTTGTTTAAGTTGTTATACGTGTTATTCTTGTTTCAGTTGTTTTAGTTGTTTAGTTGTTGTAGATGTTTACTTGTTTTAGGTGTTGTAGTTGTTATAGGTGTTTTAGTTGTTATAGGTGTTTTAGGGGTTTTAGTTGTTTCAGTTGCTTATATGTTTTAGGTGTTTTCGTTGTTAGAAATGTTCTAGGTGTTTAGGGTGTTTATGTTGTTATAGGTGTTTTAGTTGTTTTAGGTGTTCTAGTTGTTAGGGTGTTTTAGTTGTTTTATGTGTTCTAGGTGTTCTAGGTGCTTTAGGTGTTTAAGTGTTTTAGTTGTTATAGGTGTTGTAGTTTTTTATGTGTTTTAGTTATTATAGTTGTTATAGTTGTTTTAGTTTGTTTGGTTGTTTTAGTTGTTATAGTTGTTTAGTTGTTTTAGTTGTTATAGGGTTTTTAGTTGTTATTGATGTTTTAGTTGTTTAAGGTGTTCTAGTTGTTAGGATGTTATAGTTGTTTTATGTGTTTTAGGTGTTCAAGGTGTTCTAGGTGTTTAA
>SDVV010009124.1:0-16859 GCA_016164225.1 Gammarus roeselii
TTCACCATCCCTGTTCTGATTCGAACCACGTCGTTGGTGATCCGGTCTCTCAGCGTTACTCCAGCCATGCTTCTCAAACACTCCATCTCGACAACATTCAACCTTCTTCTCTCCTCTGCTCTCACCCCCCAAGCCTCAGCTCCGTAGAGCACAGTTGGGACAACAACACCCTCATACAGCCCTCTCTTTGCTTCCATCCCCAACGTCCTACAGCTCATTTCACTCTTTAGTGCAACTAACACTTTACATCTCTCCTTCACTTGCGCCTCCACTTCAGTTTCCACTAGTTCAGTTTTCTCCACATGGGAGCCTAGACACTTAAAACACTGAACTTCCTCCAAGAGCTCTCCATTTAGGGTGACACTAATTTTGCTCGCATCGACAGTCCTCAAGCACCTCAATGTGCAAAACGAGAATCCATAGTCGTTGACGCGTTGTGGGTAGGAGGCTCATCTCCACGAAGAGGCATATAAAAACGGAAAACGTCGAAGAGATAGGCAATCAAAAACAGACGATCTCCACCCACGCAGAGAACCTTACACATGAGAACAGTACTTCAATTTTGCAGATTTATCGCAAGGTGGCCTGGGCAATGCGGGCCTTCTTTGTGGAAAGGGATTGCAGCACGTAGCTATTACATATGGAATAAAAAAAAGCGTTTTATTAGAAATTATAATAACATTTGATGTTCACAAAGGTTAGCGTTCTTATGAAAATTTATACAGGTCACCTTCTCAGATGGTCTATACACAAAGAAGGATCAATATTGGTGTGAGTCTATAAGGACGTTATCACTATCAAGGGTTTATTCATTAACTTCTGTTCACACTCGGCGCCACGACAGACGATCATTCCTGAGGCAAGTATAGGAGGAATAAAAAGAGCTGTGATACAAAATAATCCACGCGTGCAACACCAGAAAAGGGAAGAAATGGCGCACAATTAAAACGAGGTTCTTCAATTTGTATTCCATTGAACAGTATGATTATCGTATTCAGAGGAGTCGTCATGATTATTAAAAAACAACTCTGAGAAATAAAATAGTTGAATTTCTATGGGTAAATCCATCTTATAAAGACTTCACGTTCGTCGGTCTGCGATCCCATGTCGCTTTTCAGACTAATGAAGCAACACGCAGGAAAAAAGTGAACCAGCCGTCGAACTGCTCATAATTAATGTATGCTTATCGTTGGCCAGCCTGAAGGAAAACGTCGGCTGCATATAGTCCACCATTATGGTAGCTTTTAACTTGGTAAAACTCTTTCACCCAGGATTTGATTTGATTTGGGCCTCATTTCCTTCACCCAGGAGGTTTTGCAACTTGTTATGATGGCGTACTCCCCCGCTCGGAATCGAAAGAGGCGGGTATATTTATAGCAATGTTCGTCACCAACCACGGAATCGTGAGCTCGGTTTGGTGGCAGGCTTTGCAAAGACTTTTTTCCCCCCTTCAGAGTTCATTTCAAGATTGCAACCTACCAGCTACTTGAGGTATGACGTTTAAACACCAGAAGAATTTCTACTAGTAGAATGATGGTTCAAGATTGCAACCTACCAGCTACTTGACGAGTGACATTTTAATACCAGAAGAATTTCTGCTAGTAGCTACAATGATTGTTCTGCAACAAAAAGTTCACTTGACAAGATTATAAATAATTCAGCTAGCTAATACCAAACAAGCCTACATTGGAGCTAGCGAGGTCTGAGCAGCGTAACTCAAAAAAAATACGCTTACCTAAAGCTAGTTCGAAATCATTTTTGTTCAATATCTTATTAGCAACTAGGATTCCTACTTAATTGAAGGTCCATTTGCGTGTAAACAGTTGAATTCCTAAAGAAACCCATTTCAACAAACGTGTGGCAAAAGAAGCAGTTAACTTACAAGTGATTGAGGGCGAGAGTCAACTCTAAACAGTATAAACTCATTTGAACAGTACTAATGTCGATTGTTAGATTAGAGTGGGATATCTAGCGCTCAGTGATCATGGCATGGAAGAGGCAACGTAGTAAAAACTTCCAGGCTTCTCCTCTTTATACCAGAATATATCAGTCGATAAATGGCAGACAAGTAATTGACAGTGGACTCCACACCTGTCGGATATCAGACTGATCTTCGATAACAGACTTCCGCACTAAGGAGGTCTACAAGTTCGATCGAGTGCGGTAGTTACCAGAACAAAAATGTCAGCTAAATAACTTTAAAAAAAATGGAGTTCAATACTGATTATGATGTTAAATGAATATCATCAGTTCAATAGCTGCTGAATTAGGTTACAATTACAGAAACAAGAAGTAGTATCATCACAAGATCAGATTGGATTGACGAGATTTTCCAGAGCACTGGAGTCCGCGTCCTCCTGGTGCCGAACGTCCCAGCAACAACTAGTGCAGCGTCAAACTAGACAGTTTTTGTTCAATTATAGTGATTGGTTTTAACACTTCGTAAAGTCTATAATACGCGGCGAATGTCAAAGGTGTGCACGGATGCCACTGGATGCAGCTACAGGAACTCCCAGGGTCCGGAAGCCACATGGCCCCAGTACACCCAAGGTCTAGCAAGTAGCGTCATCACTCGACCTACCCTGCTCGAGAGGCCCAATGATTCGCAGTCGTCCTCAAAGAACCCGGTCAAACTGCCCCAGCACCTCCGGAAGAGAAAGGTGAAGGAGATGCTGGAAACCAGGATCCCATGCACGACATCAAAACTCAGTGCAGGGCATCTCAGGCATGAAAAAGGTAGGAATCGAAAGATTAAAAAGGAGTCCTAGAAAAAGTTTGCATGAAAGGACGAACTCATCATACTTGTTATTAGCCACCCAAAATGTGAAAATATAGGACCGACCTGTAACGACTATTTGGAGAGTTGTTAAGAGGAAGTTTTAGATAAGTCGGAGGAAATTCAAACTAAACTTAGGATGCAAATAAGGTGGCTATATAAAAATTACGTACATACGGAATAGGACAGAAAGAGAGATGGTGAAGCTGAAGAAGAGGAGAGTCTGAAATAAAATAAGTTTTCACCACAGGTTGTGCCGTGACTCCGTGCAGCTCGTGAGCCAAACGGAGGCCTAGGAAGGGGGAGCATCGACACAAAAATCCCTAGCTAATGGGGAGGGGGAAATTGGAGGATGAATGGGAGGCATAGAGTTCTCTGGTAGGTACAGAGTTTTCTGTCCAAAATCACAGAAGAATACATACAGAAATCAGGGTTGGTCAGGTAGGTAAGTTTGGATAGGTACATATTTACAACAAAAAAAAGGTGACATATTCGAATGAAAATACCGCAGTGCCTTGGCCTGGTCATCAATCCGCCTAATCAAAACCTAGACCGCAAGACCAGATTTTGTTCTTGTACCACTCTTCATGAAAAGAGCCTTGAGCTAGTTTTATCACCTATCCATGAGGTCGGCGGTCATAATATTAGTTATCCACCAGGACGACCAATCGGTGGTCATAAGATTAGTCAATTGCTATTGCCTTCCATTGACTGCTCGGTAACACACCAGTGGGTAGACCAGGCCCGTTCATTCAATGTGAACTCTAGAGCCCCATTCACTGGCAGACTTAGTTTGATGGTTATGCTACAGTAATCACAATTGACTTATAACAGTCTAGATAAAAATACACAACCTAGAGGTACAAAAAACAGGAAGAACCCATTTCCCCAACGTTTATTGTGAACAGTAAAATAGTTATTTATACTCACCCGGCCTACTCTCTTGCCTCATAGTCATCTGCACACCTACCAACTCGAACTGCTCTATCTGTTGGTTGGTCTTCTACAAGACCAACCAACACATAGTCAACCTGCACTGACACGACCGGGTTAACGCATGACCTCCACACAACACTCAGTGGAACAGTCAATATCAGCAAAATGACGTTCACACTCGTCACTCTGCTGACCCCCACACAACGCTCAGTGGAACAGTCAATGTCAGCAAAATGACGTACACACGTCACTTAGCTGACCTTCACACGATTTGCCTGGCCATGTCACACCAATGACATACACACACATACTCGGCAACCAACACACATTAGTCATGGTACTATTATTGACGACACAACGGTGAAACTCCTAATTTCTTCACTTTCTGTTCGTTAAACGTTCCTTACGTATGATTGACTCGCCCAACGTTGCTTTCTACCGATAGTCTGTGGTCACTGTGACTGCGATGTCATCGCAACACTAACTAGCTACCAAAAGATAGTCTTCACTCAATCTAATCCAGACACTAGAGCGTGAGGACTTCCTAACAACAATTGAAGCGGTTTGCACCATCCATCCCAGTGATAACATTAGACAACAGTACAGCAACCGAGTTATCGGAGCAAAGCAAACAAGTTATCTATCTAGCTGGTAGTTGTAGCACTGCAGTCATCACGATCACTTGATGGAATTCTGTTACTAGTATCAGTGGTTGAGGCACCTCCATTTACAAGAATGTCAGAAGCGGTAAAGCATCTTCCACTGTCACTAAAATCAACACCACCAACCACTACCACACCGCTGTTGCCATTAGTGTCACTAAGATTACCACTGTTATTTATGACGTCACTAACACTATTGACACTGGCACCAAGGCCCTTCATCAGTCCCACTGCGGAAAAGGAACTGTCGATAGTGGACACCTGTCCTCCGTCATTAGTAAACGATCCAGCTACTCCCTCTTCTTCATCCATGTCCACAGCGGCGTCGCCCACCACCTCCTCTTCATCCCAGTTCCCCTCGTCTGAATCCCCTTCCTCGGCAACCTCTTCCCCCTCCAGCTGCTCCGTGGTGGTCGTGCCTCCCCTTCCCCCTGCCACCAGGCCAGCCAACAGCAGAGAGTTGCACTCGGCTGGTTTCGTCGGGTGCACTCTAAACTGAGGACGGGTCTTGCGGGACAAGCGGCTCCTCTTGTGGTTCGCCTTAGTGGCCGACAGCGACCGTTTGTTGGTTGCAGACACGTCACTAACACTCACCGTACTCGTGGCGGGTTCGGTCAACGACGGCGTCGTGTTACTTCCTACTTGACCTTCAATGTTTTCAACAGAAGCTGTGCGGGTTGTTAGTACGTTGAACGGCGCCTTCGCTTGTGTTGGCAAATCGCTCCCTACAGCACTATTCTCAGGGGTATCCCCAACAAACGGGACAGTACAGTCAAAATCATTGGCAGCAACATTACTAGTCACTGAAGACGATATCAGCGCGCTGGTGTGGTCGGTCGTCGGTGTGCCCTGGGGAGCTCCAATAGCTGGCCCCAGTAAGGTTGGAGTGGTGGAGGTGATGGTGGTCGTGGCCGTCTCCACTGAACCGCCGCAGCTCGTCGTCACTGAGATAGAGTCCTCTCTGCAACATAGACAATGAGGTATCAGAGAAAAGAAAGACGCTAGTGTATCTATGTCGAACTCAATATAGCCAGTGTATAGATGTAGCTACCATTAACGAGTGAATTGATGGAAAATCGGCATTAAAATCGAATTGTACTCACTTTTGCAGCAGTTTTGGAGGAGGCGCTCCAACCACCTGTGGAAAATCAGGGTACAGACGCTTCGTAAGACAGGTAAGTTAGGAGGCAGTTTCCGACAGATGGTAACCTAAGACAGGCCTGTTAAGTGTCATTGCATGACAGGTGGTTACCTAAGACGAAGCATGGCGAGCACACAAACACTGAAGAATGGTAGGCACAAGACTGCCTTCATCACAAGCAGGGTGTTAGTGTGGCGAATCAGAAGTAATGATTACACAAAAAGTTTACACGACAGCTCATCTAACAAGATTAGAAAGATTGAGAGCGTGTTCCGATCGAGACCGCGCATTTTAGCTGCAGGTAAAATGAACAGTATCAATGACACACGATATGGGCACCAATCACCTCTGAAGACTATGTATTAAAACAAAGTTCATTACCTAAACGACGGTTGGGTTGGTGGTAGCAAATAGTTAGCCTACTTGGATAATATGGTTAACAACAAAGCTAATAAATAGACAGCAGTAATTAGAGTACACAGTGCCGGCAAAAAAATATGATCATGCAAATTGTACACGCTTTTGACGCCATCAGTATTTTGAAGTATTTCAACATAATCTATGCAACAATAGCACCTATTTAGTCATTTGATAGTTTAATTCTTCGAAACCACAAGAAAGATTTCATGAAATACAGCACAGCTAGTATAATAAGTCGCATATCAGATTTGCCCACAAACACTACGCGCTGGAAACTAATTCTGCAATGGACCAGGAAGGCAACTGGTGCTGCAATGGACCAGGAAACCGTTTGCCTGTCCTACACAACAGAATTGATGGGAAGTAGATGCATGCACTAGTACAGATTTTACAGCTCTCTGAAAAGTGTGGAAAAAAAATAGTTTCAAGGAGCGATCTAATATTTTTTGGCCGGCACTGCAAGTTCCACACATAACTATTAATAACAAAAAGAATTCAATTATTGTACGAGCACATTTAGCTCTGTAGCTTTGTCATGAATGAAAACAGTTTAGTTATCGAGTATTGCGAATGAAGGGCTTCCTTGAAGTCCAACCACTACTACGCTAGTTTCCTTTCGTTGAATAAAAAAATGCAATGCACCCTAACTGACGTAATACAACTACGCTATTAAATCACTATGAAATGTATAAAAAATGTTGCGGCACAATCCTTCTAGCACACCCAAACAAACAAATCTGGGAAACTCTAACTCGCAGCTAAAATAAGAATCCGCTAAAATCAGTAACATCGAAAGTTAAAAATGCAACAGTAACCCTTGACCCAAAGTGAACAACAACAAGATTAGAAGCCAGCAACAACATCAAGAAGACTTACTTTGGGCATTTTGAACTTTGGAGGCACGACGAGATGATATTTCTCTGAGCACAGCTTCTCAAGACGTTCGATACCTGAGGAAGGGTGAACATTAGAATATAGTGACGAAGGTTTTTAGCGCGATGATTAAGTCTGTCTTTCAAGCGCCAAAAGGAGAGAAGACAAACGAAAATATTATTTCGAAGTCAGCACAAAAAAGTAAAAACGAATTTTAGAATATTCGTTCCAAGTCGTCACATGCTAGTTACATTATTAATTCAATGTTGACACAGAATGAGGTAATAACGCCGGGATATAATATTCGTTCCAAATCCAATTAACAGTTTCAAGATATAATATTTGTTCAAGTCGACTCAGAAAGAGGTAATAACGCCTTCAACAGAGACAAATCACCCAAAAGGGGATGACCAAATGCAAGGCGCACCACACACTCTTTTCTTGAACTCACGCGCAAAATCAAAAATTAGCAGCAGTAAAGGGTCGGGCCAGGACCTCGCAATACATACTTTGTAAGGTAAAGTACTAACCAAGTGTTTTCACGAAGACGTTGTCACATACCTTTTTTCTCTGCCAAAGCCGTAAGGAAACGTACTAACCAAGTGTTTTCAAGAAGCCGTTGTCTCCGACCGTGTTCTCTAAATGGGCCGTGAGAAAAAATACTAACCAAGCTGCTTTTACGGAAACGTCTCAGTCTTGTTTCTCCTCACGAGCTGTACGGACAAGTACTAACCAAGCCATCTTCACGAGAACGTAGTCACCGACCTTGTTCCCTGCACGAGCCGTACGCTGTCTCCCACGCATCCCACAGCCTGTTGTAGTAGCGAGGCTTCTCCAAGAACCCGAAGTACTGATGTGTTTCAGCGGTGGGGAATATGCAAGTGAACCTGCACACAAGAGACCACTACAGCAAGCGGCAAAGGAGGACTTACAGGTCGTGGAACAGCGTTGCCAGTGTTCGCAGAAGTTTATTCAATGTAGCGGATTGTCCAATTTACTAAGACTAAAAACGCACTGTTCTCGCACGTTGCATCGGACAAGACGCACGGTACCTAACTCAGCGCGTCTGGTTCAATGCAGCGTGTGAGACTAGTTTGTTACGGTCCTTGAACGAAGGTTACTATATTCAGTAGCTTCACTCTTTTCCAGAACAGCGGCAATTAACGAAAAAGACTCGACAAATTTCCTTAGACGAAGGCTTCTGGCTCCTTAACCAAGAGGGTTCACTAGACGTAACGATTTGGCTTAGTTAAACGAGTATTACTGGAGTTTTTCAAAGCTGTACGTCAGAACGACGAACGTAAAAGAAGTCAAGCAGCAATGAGAAATCTGGACTGCACTGCACGGGTGACTAGAGCGCAAATCGTATGATTTCATTAGCTGCTGACACTTTCATTATTGTTGCTATTCAGTAATTCAATTTTTCCTGTTAAAATGTAGCATTTTATTGCTCAGTAAAATTGCACATTCATTTTTGTTTTTTTAATTGATACCGATTTGCAGAAAAAAGCAGATACAGAGACTCGACCAAATCCCCCAGAAAGGAGGTGGTCGATGGCAAGGCGCATCTCACACCCCTGCTCATCCACTCACGCGAATTACCTTAGCCTTTTGATGGTTGAGGCTCAAGGGTCATGAGTAGGGTCTGAGATCAGTGTCAGCAGCAGAGCCCGACGGCGTTTACTGGTTTACCCTTGCTGCAACGCCTAATTCAAGCCATCCATTCACCCAAACTTCGGTCTACTTCTAGGCCTACGTCCACTCAACTCAGCTTCCATCACGCTTTTCACCAATCTCCATTATCCAACCCTTCAGTCCAACTCAAGGCCCACGTCCAATCCCCTCAGCTTCATCACCATTTTCCCCATGTGCCCGAACCATCTTAAAACCCGTGGATCTACTCTGTTCCCAAACTTCTTTAGCATCCCCGTTCAATGTGTCGCTCAGCTAGGGCTGAGGATCAATAATAATGACCTTTAGAACGTTTTCGTACGTTTGTCAACGCCAGCGGTTCCTGCAACTCACTTGCCGGCGCGCTGTATCTCGTCCTCCCCCAACACGAGGTGCCGCACGTCATCGGGAGTGAGCGAATCCAGCACAGCGACAAGGTACTGTTGCCGTGGAAGAGCGTTGATGCGGGCGTGTTTGCAAGTCTCCACGTCGGTGATTAGGCGCGTGTAGAGCCTGTGGTCGAGGGTGAGGCGACTGACACGGCCCTGCAGGCCTGCCTCAGACAGCACCTCGGTCTGGGGAGGGTGAGTATGAAGACTATTAATAGGTCTCAGGGTCAAGATAGAAGTTCATAGTTCAGATGTGGACTAAGGATAGCAACTCAATCAAGGGGGTTGAGATTTAAAAGATTATTAGTCGAACAACGGGAAAATAATGACCCTCGGATGCAATGAGGGCAACACGTTGACCCGAGTGGTTAAAGATAACGAGAAGTGTTAACAGTCATGTTAATTGATCTAAGATTGTTAAGGACTGCACCTCTGTCTAAGAGGTTGAAATTCACATTATAATTAATAGCTCTTGAATTAAAGATAGAGAGGTCAATTGTTCAGAGGTGGGTTGATCCGATTACCCTAACTCGTCCACAGATCAACAAATTAGTAGAATTATAAAATAATTCCCACTATTGCTGTCAACATTTGGTAGTTGGCTAATTCAATTCGTGCCGTGGTCAGTACAGGGCTTCAGGAGCTATGCAAAACTGCTTTAGGTATCAATGCTTACTGTGCTTCTAATTCCTGCCTCCAAACCTACCAATCACCGCCGTTATCCTGCTCTCTACCGCCTTCAACACTTCCAGGCTGTCACCATCCCTCTCTCCACCACTTTTAACAATTCCAGGCAGCACCGTCACCATCCTTTTCACAACCGCCTTTAACATATCCAGGTTGTCACCATCTTTATCTCTTCCAATGCTAACAATTCCAGCCACCGTCATCATCCTTCTCTCTACCACTTCGAAGACATCCAGACAGCTTCCTCACCAACCTGCATTTGTGGTGTGAGGGAGCGGTGATCAGGCACATGGAAGGAGGCCATGGTGAGAAGGTGTGCCATCAAGGGGCCCTTCACCATGTAATCGAGCGAGCAGGCCGAGTGCAGCGACGGAGAGATGTTCACCTCGAGTAGCCAAGGCCGCAGCTTCTCGTCTAGCAGTACGTCGAACCCGAACAGCTCGTAGCTGGAATACCTGAAGAGAGTATGAACGAACGTTCAAGAATCCTGAACATCTCGAAGCTAGAATACCTGAAGAGAGTGGGATGGAAGGTTTAAGAATCCTGAACAGCTCGCAGCTGGAATACCTGAAGAGAGTGGGATGAAAGGTTTAAGAATCCTGAACAGCTCGCAGCTGGAATACCTGAAGAGAGTGGGATGAAAGGTTTAAAAATCCTGAACAGCTCGCAGCTGGAATACCTACAGGAAGATGGAAGAAACCTGAGCGTTCAAAGCGGGAAGTAGTGAAGCAAGAAGAAAGGGAGAAAGACACTTCTTCAGCTGGTAACTGAAATCGGTACCTGAAAAAAGCGACAGAAGGGCAAAAGAAGCATCAACAGCTCGTGGCTGAAGTAGTTATCTAAAGAAACTGGGAAGAAAGTTTGAAGAATCATGAATGATTTGTAAATAGAATATCTTGTAAAAGAGTATAGAAAGCTGTGGGATGCAGCATTACTTTGCTTGGACGCTGTAAGACAACCTTCACTAAAGTCATTGATGACATCACGCGTAGATTCCGCATTTAGAGACAACCAAGGGCACAGAAATTAATAACAGCTACGTCAATAGGCCTGCGAGCAGTTGGCATCGACAGTCCTCGTATCATTGAAATCTAGCACTGTTATATCAGTAGTTTATCGACATATAAATATAAAATCAAACACCATATCTCAAAGGAATTTTCCTTCCTCTTCAATGCAGTAGAAATACTCAAATTGAGCAAATAGAAAGAATGAATGATTACAACAGAATGAGTTTCTGAGAGAAACAGTCTCATGAGAATGAAGGGAACTTGAAGACATGAGACCTTAAGTGTAATTTCATAAAAACTGAAAAATAAATTCAAGCAGCTGTCGACAGTTTTGTGCTGGGTCTACCGCTGACAATACTTGTTAGCCTGTCCTTCTAGTCAACTCGGTCCTAGAAAACAGCCCATATCTATGACAAAGCAGTCTCGCCGCCCGCCCAAAAATTCACTTTGATCGGAGGTTCTTCCTGGCACGGATGATGATGTCGTGCTCGCCGCTCAGGATGGTCTTGATGACCATGTCGGCGATGCGGCTCCACAGCGCGCCGGTATCCACGCCTTGGGCCTGCGTGTCGAGTTAGAAAATGGGATACACCACGGACGTTAAGGTCCAAATATAAGAATATATTTCAAAACTTCAAGAAAATCCTTTAGCAAATGAAAAAAGACAAGTGAGGGAATGTCGATACATTCTGAAAATTATTTGAGCTTTATGGAAATTCGTAGTTAGATCTAGTCAGTATATTACCCATTCTTAACTAACAAATTCCATCTGTATTATTTTTAAATTTCCATCTTGCTAGGAGAGTTTGGGTCGTTTTCAGGGCCCATTTCTACTCTAAATATGCAACCTCTCATCAAACATGAAGCGCAGACACGTGCGCACAGAGTGAGGGCTAGGCCCAGGACGCAAAGAGTGATTTTACAATTTTCAAATAGCTACACCAAGAAGGCTCTCAAGGCTCCCGAGCGACTCTCCACTGAAAGCGGTTATCTTTCATTAATTTATTTATGTTTTTCACGGTATTTGAGGCATGTGAAATCAAGTCAATCAAGTGGCATATGTTTTAAACACGTAAAATCTATTTTTCCACATTGAAACACGTAGCTAAAACCTTATATTAATATTGAAACATGTGAAATTAATTTTCAGCACAAAAAAAATCATAAGGTGCATGGAGTTTCAGCAACAGGGATAAGTACTTAGCACCTAAATGAAGCACATTCAGAGAGATAGAACAACTTCGAGATGGCACACCAAAGAGATACTATAGTTACGAAATAGCTAATACAAGATGTTACAATGAAGAAAAGGTCCACTGTAGAGATGACACTCTGAGATGGCCCACTGACCTTGAGGTAGCCCCAAAGCGTGCACAGTGTCCACCTGTGGCCCTGGCACTGGCCTGCCTCAGTGTTGTGTGTGTACGAGGAGTTGGTCTTGTTGACGCTGTAGTTGGTCAGGTGCATAAACCGATCGCTAAGGGTAGTAGACTCGTTGCGGTACTCCACTGAAAATATGTCAGGTCACTTTGAAATCAGCAATTCAACTAAAGTGACCAGGCTTCATAGATTAAATCAACACGTAGCCCAACATCAAACTACTTATATTATCCACATAGCGTCTGGGCATCATGTATATATATGTTTTTGGTGTCCTAAATGCTAGCAGCCACGGTTCAGTAGGGACGAGTGCCCATGGCAAATGAGACTAACATTCGTTGGGTCAGAAAATACAGATAGATGCAGATACAGACACTAGGCCGAATACCCCAGGAAGGGGATGGCTGACGGCGAGGCGCACCTCACATTCTTCTCATACACCCACACTTTAACCACTTCCCCTTTTGCGCTGAAGGGTCCGGCCAAATAACAAAACAAACCACAATCTGAATCATGAGTGTGGTTCGATGCCAGTATCAGCAGCAGGGTCAGACAGTGTGACTGGTTTTCCACTGCTGCGTCACAATGAACAGGCCGCCTTCACTCATGGCCAACCCGTTTCTCGAAGAGATATCAAGGCCGGGAAAGCACATCAGGGCAGCGTTAAAAAATCTTACATTCACAATCTATCTCTACTAACGCTTATCCATTGCACACCCTCTCGCTACCTCCACACTCATGTCTCTCCTTCCTAACACCTGCTTCACGCCATCCATTCACCCAAACTTTGGTCTACCTCGAGGCCCACATCCACTCACCTGCGCTTTCATCACCCGCTTCATCCATCATCACCATCCCTATTCCAATTCGAACGTCGAAATCGACCCTGCCTTTCAGCGTCACTCCAGCTTTGCTTCTCAAACATTTCATCTCGAACACAATCAACAATCTCTTCTCTTCTGCTCTCACCCTTAAAATTTCAGCTCAGTAGAGTACAGTTGAGACAACTAAACCCTATCATACAACCCCTCTCTTTGCTTCCATCCCTAACGTCCTATCTCTCAATAGACCTGTCCTTCACTTGCGACTTAACCTCAGTTTCTACTAGTGCAGTCTTCTCGTCATTGGAGCCCAGGTACTTGAAACACTGAACTCCATCCAGTAACTTTTCAAATAGGAGAAAACTAATTCTGCGCGCGTCGACTCCCCACAAACATCTCATTACTTTACTTTTACCCCGTACTATGCATGTAGGGATATCATAGGTCGTGGGGGGAGGCGGGTGGGGGGGGGCCATCATGATGCGGCCGGGGTAAACCAGTTAAAACTGTCGGCCCTGCTGACAACTGGTCCTCGGACCGCACTCGTGACCAGGAGTGTGTGTTTCGGGGTTACCGGCCGGACCCTTTGGTGCAAAAGGGCTATGTTGGGTGAGTGTGAGCGTATGAAGGTGTGAGGTGGGTCTTGCTGTCGGCCCCTCCTCTTTCTGAGGGGATTCGGCCTAGTGTCTGTATCTGTATCCCTAAACGTCTTCCGTTCTCCTCAACACTCTCAGGTCCTGCCCTCTCACGCTGTCATTTTCCTTCCTCAACGTCTACTGGAACTACGAAGCTCTGTTTTCCTCATTCAGCTCACTTCCTTCAATACCTCTCTTGCTCTTCCCATTTTTTTATTTGCCTTCCACCTCTGCTCCACTTATAATCTTGCTTCCACCAGCAGTAGGTCAGACATTTCTCCACCCTCCCCTCATTACATCCACACATCCAACAGCCTCCCCACCACTCTCCTCGAAATCAACGCAAAATCAATCGGCGCGCCTCATCTCCACTGCATCATGGGCCATCCTTACCCATGGATAGTGGATTTCTTGCTTCTTGAAAAAAACATTTCAAACCACTAGATCCTGATCCATGCACAGCCCTATCAGCTTTTTTCCAGTCACTTCTACTGGGAACGTCATGCCTCCCCACCACATTCCTCACATAACATCGCCATACCTCGCTTTTAGGTCACCTAGTACAAACACATTGAAATGACCTACAAAATTCTCAATACACTCACTGAGGCCAGTCCGAAATTGCTCCCTTTCCTCCTCACCATTCTTGCTACCAAGTTCATAAGCACTCAGAAACGTCCATCTTTCTATACTCAACTGAATTTCCACCCACATCAACCTTGAGGACACCTCCTTCCACTTGGTAACGCCACTAGCTAACCGATCACTCAATATTAACACCACACCTTCTCATGCCCAACATTCACAATCGTCCGATATCTTCCGCATACCATATCAAACTCACTTCGCCTATGCCTTTTAACTTCGTCTCACTCAGGGCCAGGACATCAAACTTCTTTCTCACAATCATCTTGCCAATCTCTCTCCTCTGTTTTATTCGCCCTGCAACCACGCACATTCAGCGACTCGCAGAATAGGAGTCGGAGAGGCGTGAGCCTATTCTCTCCCCACACGTCTTGCCATCCATCTTTGAGGGAGGAGTTTACAGAGGAAGGGATTCCTGGCCCACTCGATACACCCCTATTAGTTGCTTTCAACCACACGCAAAGAGTTACAGTAGTAAGATTCTTAATCCCCCACAAGAGGGCCGAAAATGGATGTTCATGAACAAAAAACGACAATACAAGGGCCAGTTGAAATGTTCGGTGCCAGTAGGACATTGACTCCAATGCACTAAGAGGCCTTGGCACTCAAATCTAATCTGACCTAGTTGAAATGATTGGAGACAGCTTAACTAACTAAAATGTCATTAATACGAGACAACATAGCTAGCTCAATGTTAATTCAACTAGCTACATACAATACCAATTGTAGAATAGATTAAGAGTGCCTAGGCTTTCTTGTACACTGGAACACTAATTATATTTCAAAAACAAAACTAACAAGCCGAGACCCATTTGATCTTGAGACCCAGTGAAACAAACGAGCCGGTTGTTTCAACGGGTTTCAACAAC
Source organism: Gammarus roeselii (assembly GCA_016164225.1). Classification (NCBI taxonomy): domain Eukaryota; kingdom Metazoa; phylum Arthropoda; class Malacostraca; order Amphipoda; family Gammaridae; genus Gammarus; species Gammarus roeselii. Next base: position 14,916 of record SDVV010009124.1, read on the forward strand.
CGAGCCGGTTAATTCACTGGGAATCAAGCACTCGCCTTGCTGTCTACTCTGACACTTGCTCTGCTGCTAACTTAGGAACTCTGTACCGCTCTTAACTTTCCGCCACTCCATACCTGAGGCAAATCTGACAAGGCCGTCTTGGTAGAGGTATATTCTGAGCGGGTGGAAAGAGGTGACAAGGACGTAGATCCTGAGGTCGAACTTTGTGTTGTTGATAAGGTAGGGACGACTGACGTAGCGCTGCACCACCAAGGGTGAGGTGGTGTCCAGCTGGCTCCACTTGTCCACCACCTGCAGAGGAGCAATTTTGAGGTCAGAAGTGGTTGATTTGGATAGCAAGAAAAAGGTAAGTGTGGATACACAGGGATCAAAGAGAGGCAAGCTGAATGAATAATACCTAGGAAACTACAAGTGCAACCACAGCAGCATGCAATTGGCCAATTAATCTGTGGATTTCAAACAACATTGCCGCAGAGACTTGAGAAAAAAAAAAATCAATGAGGCAGCTCAACACCTATTCAGTAAAAATCAAATTGCAAAGAACTACTAGAATGATACAATTCAACTCCTATTCAGTTAAAAAAAAACTGCAACACTGCCAAACTATAGACATAACACACAAGACCTGCAAGTCAAGATCCTCACCTATGTTATCTAACATAGGATATGAAAAAGATAGCCAGGATTGTGTGACTGCAAGTTTACAGCAGATTGCTACGAATGAAGTAGCTAGATGTCAAATTGCCCATTGACGTCTTGCTCCGGAAAATCAAGTAACTAGCTAGCAATGAGGTAATGGGAAAGACAGTGAACCAGCTGCTCCTGGGCGTCTATAAGTTCATACCATCTGAAAAGGTCGAGCATTTTGAACAGACCTATTCCTTCTTTCTCATAGCAACATTTCACCTGTATTCCAGTCCCTCTGGCGGACGCTGGTGGCTTCACAATCCACTTCTTTTTGACACCCTCCTTGTCAAAGGCAGTCTTGAGGGCGTTTATTTCTGCTGGTAGGATGAACGTCTTTGGCATAAACCCAAACCTGAAGAAATAAAAAATTGAAGTTGGTACTGAACAAAGTGTTTGCAAACCACAAGCATTCTCTAGATCCTAATCATAATCATAAAAAACTGGATGCTACAAACACGGAACATAATGAATTTAGGCCACTTCAATGTTCCAGTAGCTGCCAAAAGAGCTGTTAGCAACCATACACCAAAATTTCAGAATAGCATGAATACATGAGAAAACATTGCAGCTTACTCTTCTTTCCCAAACTTTGCTTGGAGTCGGAGAAAATTGTTCCAGAGCTTATCTTTGCGGCCAACTTGGAAGGTGCCAGGGAAATGATTGACTTTCTGGTAAGAGCGAACGGTCTTGAAGCAGGTGCTCTTCATATGTTTGCCCCATGTCCCTGACCAGAGGATGGTGCCTGCAACAGGTGGATAATGATCACATTTGGGGCTCAGTTGAAAAGAGATTCGACAATGCTTCATCCACTACAGTGGAGTAACACTTTGCAGCATCGCCAGCAACTTGTAAAAATATTGAACATGTTGCTAATAAAAATTTGTGTGATAGTTGGGATTAAAGCTTGAATTATACAAACAAATTTTCCAAGAGGAGTCAGATTGTGCACACAACGCGACCAAGGAAACAAACTCCAACTGGTGTACAAGATGCAATAATAGTCTGTAGCTAGCTACACAAGTAAATATAATGGGGTCATGAAATCAGTTTAAAATGTTTGCCAGAAGAGAGTTGTTTTGTGCTGACGCACATTGCAGTCAATGACACACAGGTTGGTGAGATCTGCACCATGTAAACAAACTTCTAAAATTCCTCTGGCATTGCCTGTCAACATTCTTCCACATCAATGAGATTGGTAGCTACACATCAATACTTTGTCAAAGTGTGGCTTAGAAATTTATTTTGGAATGGATATAT
>SDVV010009125.1:0-16859 GCA_016164225.1 Gammarus roeselii
GTAATGGTTAATTGTTCTACTCATCCATCGCACAAACATTTTTCTGTGTAAGGGTTTTACAGCGCTGGGAGGGGGAGCAGAGGTTCCAGGATTCAGAGGGGCCTCTATAGGGTCCCACAGTTTCTCAAAAGGCTCCCAAAGGGTCTCAAGGGAGTCCCAAAGGGCCCCAGAAAGATCCAAGTGGACCACCCCAAATCCACCCGGTCTCCCAAGTCCCCCGGGCTCCCGAAACCCCGGGTCCTCGAGTCCCGCGGATCCCACGAGTACCTCCTCTCCCTGGGTCACCTTCTCTCAACCAACCTCGTTACATATAATAATAATGATAACAAATTTAAAATTCATCACCATGAAAAAAGGTCAGAGAAAAATAATAGAGCCCAAGCAAGAAGAAATACTAAAATACTAAAATAAAGTGTTAATGATCTATAAAATGAATAAGCATCCATCCACCCCAAATGGGTGGAGGAGGGGCCGGCAATTATGACGCAGTAGGGGTTAACCAGAGACAGTTGTCTGGCCCGGCAGCTGATACTGATCTCGGACTACAGTGCTGACCCAAAATGTGTGGGGCGGGTATAGGCCTAACCCTTCAGAGCCAATGGGCCGAGTCTTGGTATGTGTGTTTGAGTGAACGAGAGGAGTGAGGTGCACCTTGACGACGGTCACCCCTTTCTGTGGGATACGACCTTGCGTCTGTACCGGTAAATTTGATTCCCTCGACATTTATGAACTAGAATATTCTGTGTAACCCAATCCCCTTAGTGGGGATGTTAGAATACTGCTAACGTCCCCTGCGTGTCGTAGGAGGTAACTATAAGGGGAGCCCTATAGCCGGGGCTTAGAATAGTGCTACCGCAACCCCTGCGTGTCGTAAGAGGCGACTATTAAGGAACGGGGCAAGGGGGCTAGAAATCCCGTCCTCTAAAAAAAAAATCTCTAAAAGACGAGCGGGGGGAGAGGCTCACGCCTCTCCGAACCCTATGTTAGGGTAGCTGAATGTGCGTGGTGCAGTAAAAATGAAGCAAAGAGCCGAGAGATAGATGAGATGTGTGTGAGGAGGAAGTTAGATGTGTTGGCACTGAGCCTGTTGAAGGGTAAGTGCGAGTGTGAGTTTGGAGTGGTTAGTGGAAGGAATTCAGGCGTGGATGAAGGTTATTGAGTGATCGACTGGCTAAAAGCGTGACTGAGTGGACAGATGTGTCAAGATTGATGTCGATGAAAGTAAAGTTTGACATAGAAAAATTGGAATGAGTACGTACGGACCTGGTAGCAAGAGGAGTGAGGAGGAGAGAGAGCAATTTTGGACTGACCTGAGCGAGTGTATTGAAAATTTTAGAAGTCAATTCAATGTGGTTGTACTGGGCGACCTTAGTGCGTGAGTGGGAGATGCAGTACTGGATAATGTGATACGGAGGTATGGCGTTCCTGGTGATAATAGGTTCGTGCATGGAGCAGGAGCTGGTCGTCGGAAGCAGACTTTTTAAGATGCGAGATATCCACAAGTACACATGGGTAAGGGTGGTGAATGGTGCAGTGGTGGAGAGACCGCTGACGGATTTTGTGCTGATTTCGAGGAGAGTGGTGAGGAGGCTGTTGGATGTGCGGGTGTTGAGAGGAGAGGGGGAGAATGTCTGACCATCTGCTGGTGGAAAAAAACTAAGGGTAGAGCATAGGTGAAAGGGGAACAAAAGAGTAGGAGAAGAAAGAGAGGTAGTGAAAGTGAGTGAGCTCAATGAGAAAAGCAGAGCGGAGGAGTTACAGAGGGCGTTGAGAGAGGAATTTGACAACGTGAGAGGGCAGGACCTGCAAGATGGGGAGAACGAATGGGAGACATTCAGAGATGCTTTGTTGAGATGTTCGAGAAATGTGTGTGGTGTACGACGTGTGCAGACGGAGGGGCTGCGAGTGGTGGAACGAGGAAGTCAAACTGGCGGTGGCGCATAAGAGGATTTGATTTGAGCCTCATTTCCACCGGAGCCTCAACATGAGTCATAATAGGCTACCCCGAAGATCTCGACCGTCATTGATTCATGTAAGTTCGTACGCCTCGCGTGCGAAAATATTAGTCTTGTCAAGATGAAATCAAGTACACATTTCAATTGTGGCTCATTTGCGTACTGGCGCGTACAAGAGAGTAAAGAGTTAACGCGTATCTTTGTTAACTCTGGGGGGAGACCGCCTCACTTGCACAGGTGTTTGGGCAGAAGAGAAGAGCTTTTGATGAGTGGTTGCAGGCAAAGTCGGTGGTGGCCTAAGACAACTACAAGGAGAAGGAGGAAAATCGAACGGTGAGGAGAACCATACGGAACGCTGATGCCGGGGGGGGTAGACAGTTGTGCCAGATTTTGAGGAAAACAAAAAGATGTTCTGGAAAGAGGTTAATAGGGTGAGAAAGGGAGAGACCGAAAAAGAGGAGGCGGTGAAAGATGAAAACGGCCAGGTGTTGTTGTAAAGTGGTGGTGTACGGAAAAAGTTGGCCGAGTATTTTGATGAATTGTTGAATGTCGAGGATGACAGAGGCTGACATTGTTGCTGTGGATGGTGGTGCGCGGATGCCGGTTTTTGGAGTGACTTGTTGCGGACACCCCTGGTTGGATGACGTTGCGACTGGGTGCCTGAAAAAGGGTGGTATAACGATTGTCGAATAGTTGGTGAGGCTACTGAACATTTGTTTTCCGACGGGCGTGGTACCGATTAAGTGGTGCAGTACTTGCTTTGTCCCGCTGTAAAAGGGCAAAGGAGACATAAAATGAATGCTGTGACTCAAGAGGTATCAGTTTGTTGTGTGTAGTCGGAAAGTTGTACGGGAAAGTTCTGATCAAGAGGATTTAAGAATGAATGAATTATGCAATTGGAGAAGAACAATGTGGCTTAAGGAGTGGTAGAGGGTGTGCCGATCAGTTTTTTGCAGAGAGACAGGTCTGTAAGAAGTACTTTGCAAAGGGAAAGGATGTGTTCTGGGCCTACATGGATCTGGAAAAGGCATACGACAGGATGGACAGGGAATCGTTGTGAAGAGTGTTGCGTTTGTATGGAGTGGGCGGAAAGCTGTTGAAAGCAGTGCAGAGTTTCTATGCTGGCAGCCGAGCATGTGTCAGAGTGGGAAGCGAGGTGAGTGATTGAAAGTGAAAGTGGAACTGAGACAAGGCTGCGTGATATCTCCCTGGCTGTTCAATCTCTATATGGACGGAGTGGTGAGGAAGGTGAACGCGAGTGTGCTGGGTCGGGGTTTGGAGCTGTTGGAAGCGAATGGGCGGAGTTGGCAGTTGAGCCAGTTGCTGTTTGCTGATGATACGGTGCTGTTGGGGATTCAAAAGAGAAGCAGTGTAGGCTGGTGTCGGAGTTTAGTAGAATGTTTGAGAGGAAGAAGCTTCGAGCGAACGTGGGGAAAAATAAAGTAAAGAGTGTCCTCCAAAATGAAGATTTATTGGAAGAAGTTCAGTTTTTAATTATCTGGGCTCCCATGTGAAGAAGACTGAACTAGTGAAACTGAGGTGGAGTCGCAAGTGAAGGAGGGGTGTAAAGTGTTGGGTGCACTGAAGAGCGTAAAGAGCGGCAGGACGTTGGGGATGGAAGCCAAGAGAGAGCTGTATGAGTGTGTCGTTGTCCCAACTGTGCTGTACGGAACTGATAGCAGAGGAGAGAAGAAGGTTAAATGTTTGAGAAGAATGGCTGGAGTGTCGCTGAGCGACAGGTTCACTAACGACGTGGTTCAAATCAGAACGGAAATGGTGAAGAAGTTGAAGGAGAGTTCATTTGCGTGTTTTGAGATGGTTCGGGCACATGGTGAGGATGGGTAAAGGAAAATAGGGGAAAAGGGTGTTGAAGGCAGAGGCGAGTGGACGTAGGTCTAGAGCAGCGTGTCTTAACCTTTTTGGTGGTACCGAACCCTGCAAGTTCCATACATGCATTCATCGAACCCTTCATCTTGATACCACAATCATATACTATTCATTTAATACAAAACTCTCAATGTAGAGATCACCCCGTCGAACCCCAGAAAACGACTCACCGAACCCCTGGGGTTCGATCGAACCCAGGTTAAGAACCACTGGTCTAGAGGTAGACCGAAGTTTGGGTGGATAAATGGTGTCAAGTTGCGTTAAGAAGGAGAGACGAAAGTGTTGCGGTAGCGAGAGAGCGTGCTCTGGACAGACGCGAGTGGCGAATGGTTGTGAACGGATGAGTTTTGACGCTGCCCTGATGTGCTTTCCCGCCCTGGGCATATCGTTGAGACGGGATGGTCGTGGGCGGGGGGAGAAGAAGGCCTGGTCATCATGACGCGTCAGGTGTAAACCAGTCACACTGTTGGGCTCTGCTGCCGACACTGATCTCGAACCGCACTTATGACCCGGAAAGTGTGTTGCGAGGTTCCCGGTCGGACCCTTTTGCGCAAAAAGGCTAAGGTGTGCGAGTGTGAGTGAAAGAGAGTGTGAGGTGCGCCTTGCCGTCGGCCACCCACCTCGCGGTTTTTTTTTGGCCTAGTGTCTGTATCTGTTCTGTAGAATGAATGTTTTCTCATACGATTAACCTAAAAAAAGTTTCGCCCGACACCTACATAATAAAAGTAGGCATTACAAGAACACAACACAACTTTGACTGCCAGAAAAGCGGTAACCGTAGTGGACCTATCGTGAAGATTGACAAACAGTTGTAACTGCCTCGTGATCGAGGAACGTCCTCCGTCCACTTCACTACCTCCAAGCTCATCTGTTACAGTCGTTATCTTTTGGCTAGTGTGACAGCTACTAATCCTAGTTGAGGTGTACCCGGCATTACTTTAGATGAGACACGATAGGGAGCCAAAGTTACCAACACCTGCGTTATTCAACTCCTCAGCACCGCGGTTGGGGTACTAGTTTTACCTAATAAAAGTAGGACTAACAAGGCCTTGATGAAGCTCCTTTTTTTCTTGGGATCATTTTAGTTCTCGTTTCTATTTTAAACTGTGCACGGATAGAGGCCAGGTAATATCCTTTTTGTTCCATTCAATCGAGTGTTTCTTAATTGTACCTTGCGAGTTAGTGATGCGTTTGGTGAGTTTCACTTTAGAAGGATAGATAAGCTTTGAAATAATAATTAGCTCGACCTAATTATTAGGCCTTGTGGCCGGGGCGTTAGAATCTTGCTACCGAATCCACCGCTTGTCGTAGGTGACTAAAAGGACACCCCGTGGCCAGGAGTAGAATCGTGCTACCGTAACCCCTGCGTATCGTAAAAGGTGACTAAAAGGGGTGGAGCGAAGGGGCTAGGAATCCCGTTCTCTGTAAGCCTCTACCTCAAAGACGGCAAGACGAGCATGGGAAGGAGAGGCTCACGCCTTTTTGAACCCTATTGTTAGGGTCGCTGAATGGTCATGGCTGTAGTACAATTGGGGTAAAGAGGAGAGAGATTGGTGAGATGTTTGTGAGGAGGAAGTTTGATGTGTTGGCACCGAGTGAGACGAAATTGAAAGGTAAGGGCGAATGTGAGTTTGGTGTGGTGTGGTAAGTGGAAGAAAGTCTGGTGTGGAGGAAGGTTGGACACGAGAAGGTGTGGTCCTGGTATTGCGTGACCGGTTGGCTCGTAGCGCTAACGAACAGAAGGAGGTGTCCTCAAGATTGATGTGCGTGAAAGTTAAGTTAGGCGTAGAAATATGAGCATTTGTGAGTGCTACGGACCTGGCAGCGCGAGGAGCGAAGAGGTGAGGGAGCAATTCTGGACTGACCTGAGTGAGTGTATTGAGAGTTTTGGAGGTCATTTCAATGTAGTTGTACTGGGCGACCTTAATGCGAGAGTGGGAGATGCAGTAGTGGATAATGTGATAGGGAGGTATGGCGTTTCCGGAAGAAATAGGTTTGTGCATGGAGCAGGAGCTGGTCGTCGGAAACAGTTTGTTCAAAAAGCGAGATATCCACAAGTACACATGGGTGTCGGAGTTTGGTAGAATGTGTGAGAGGAGGAAACTTCGAGTAAACGTGGGAAAGAGTAAAGTTATGAGATGCTCGAGGACTGTCGATACGAGCAAAATTAGTGTCACCCTAAATGGAGAGCTCTTGGAGAAAGTTCAGTGTTTTAAGTATCTGGGCTCCCATGTGGAGAAAACTGAACTAGTGGAAACAGAAGTGAAGGCGTGAGTGAAGGAGGGATGTAAAGTGTTGAGGGCACTGAAGAGTGTAATGAGCTGTAGGACGTTGGGGATGGAAGCAAAGAGAGGGCTGTATGAGGGTGTTGTTGTCCCAACTGTACTCTACGGAGCGGAGGCTTGAGGGGTAAGAGCAGAGGAGAGAAGAAGGTTGAATGTTTTCGAGATGAAGTGTTTGAGGAGCATGGCTGGAATAACGCTGAGAGACCGGATCACCAACGACGTGGTTCGAAACAGAACAGGGATGGTGAAGAAGTTGGGAGACAGAGTGGATTCGCGTGTTCCGAGATGGTCGGGCACATGGAGAGGATGGATGAAGGGAGATCGGTGAAAAGGGTGATGAATGCGGAGGCGAGTGGTCGCAGGCCTAGAGGTAGACCGAAGTTTGGGTGGCTGGATGATGTGAAGCAGGCGTTAGGAAGGAGAGACATGAATGTGGAAGTAGCGAGAGAGCGTGCAATGAACAGGCATGAGTGGAGAATGTTTGTGAATGGTTGCCTTTGACGCTGCTCTGATGCGCTTTCATGCCTTTGGCATCCCGTTGTCGGGATGGTCGTGGATGGGAGGGCTCAGTCATTACGACGCGGCGGGGGTAAACCAGTGTCGGGTTGCTGCTGAGAACGGATTTTTGGACTGCACTCGTGACCCGGAGTGTATGTTGCGGGTTTACCGGCCGGACCCTTTAGCACAAAAGGGCTAAGTTGTGTGAGTGTGAGCGTATGAGGGTGTGAGGTGCGCCTTGCCGTGGGTCCCCCCCCTTTCTGTGGGATGCGGCCTAGTGTCTGTAGCTATCTGTATTATACTCGTACCGTACAAACAAGCTGTACTGTACAAAGACCGAAAGTATTAACTGCAGGACATTGTCCAATCGTGAGACTGGACCTTCAGTCTTGACCCGGCTTGGAGCATCTGACAACTGCCCAGTTTCTCGACCCTGCCCAATAGGATCCGGTACTTTTCATAGGTTAAGACTCGGGGCCGGGGGATCGTCCACTTTCCCCACATGAGATGTTATCCCACTCCCTGCGGCAACTCTTACATTACCGATAACACCATGCAGCAACCACAACATCTCGCTGGTTTAAAAAAACTAACTTTTATGACAATTTATTGAGACAATAGCAGTTCAAGCTTCATTCATGCATAAAGAAAACAGTTGTATGTCAAAAAATATGTGGAACTATACAAGCAAATATGTGGTATCCACTTCTTCTAATATACAATTAATCTCACTCTAATGTTCACCATCAACTGAAACTCAAACGATCTGTAGGTGCAGCATTGTACTTGCAACAAGAAATTTGAAGCACTAACATTCAACCTCATCAGATTATCTGCACCGAACTCTTACCCCTCGTAAATTAGCTATAGCACAGGACAAATTAAATTGCTTCGGATGACATAATGCATATTTGAATAATTTTTCCGATTGTAACAACCACTAACTTTTACACTCTTTTCCTACGACTCAAGTCGCCATCAAACCGTGTGAGCCGGTCGCCTCCAAACTAATCACGCGGGACACGGAAATTGAACTTTATTTCGGCCTCGCCGTAACGAAGTTCAACCGATAGCTTTCCGTCAGAATGGAATGAGAGTTCAGTCCCTCCCTGGCCAGTAGAGACCGGCGAATGAAAATGTGGACGAAGAGATCACTTGGTTTAGTGACGTCACTTAATAAAACATGACCTAAATGTTGATCAGATATGCAAGGTTATTGAATGAGATGGAAAGACTGGATTAACCACTGCAATTCGTATTGGACACAAAAGAACTGAGCACAAAGAAAACTGCTTAGAAGAACATTCCTGAGCCTAAACTTTTCAAACAATATAAATCAAGAAATGTATGAAGTAAGAGCATTGAAGAACTAATAATACAAAAACGGGCTGCTGACTTCGACTTATAAAATTCATCTCGCCGTTTAAAAATGAGTATGTATTACACACAGTTAAAAAAATAAAATCAAGATACCCCAAGACCTAGTGTATTAGATACCGGCAAGAGCCTAGCTACTCATCTTGGCGAGGAACACTCAAGTGTTTCAACATTTATTAGACATTCCAGTCCTCGGATACCAAGCAACGCTTTCTTCGGCCATGAGATACGACTTTAGACTGCAGCCTTTATCTGAAGAGGTAACACTTGCCAGAAGAGTTGCCAGCCGCGATGACGGGCCGAGTGGGGTGGCAGCAGACGGTGGTGCTGAACGTCTGCAGCAGATCCCCAGCAAGCCGGTGCAACAGTGAGCCAAGGCTGCTCCACACCTCGACCTGGAGGCGGAAAAAGGAATGATTAGACGGATGGCACAGCGAGCAAAGGCTGCTCCACACCTCGACCTGGAGGCGGAAAGGAGAATGATTAGTAGGGTGGCACAGCGAGCCAAGGCTGCTCCATACCTCGACCTGGAGGCGGAAAGGGGAATGATTAGACGGGTGGCACAGCGAGCCAATGCGGCCCCACACCTCGACCTGGAGGCGGAAAGGGGAATGATTGGACGGGTGGCACAGCGAGCCAAGGCTGCTCCACACCTCGACCTGGAGGCGGAAAGGGGAATGATGAGACATGTGGCACAGCGAGTCAAGGCTGCTCCACACCTCGACCTGGAGGCAGAAAAAGGAATGATTAGACGGGTGGCACAGCGAGCAAAGGCTGCTCCACACCTCGACCTGGAGGCGGAAGAATGAATGGTTAAACGGGTGACACAGCGAGCCAAGGCTGCTCCACACCTCGACCTGGAGGCGGAAAGGGGAATGATTAGACGGGTGGCACAGCGAGCCAAGGCTGCTCCATACCTCGACCTGGAGGCGAAAAGGGGAATGGTTAGACGGGTGGCACAGCAAGCCAAGGCTGCTCCATACTTCGACCTAGAGGCGGAAAGGTGAATGATTAGACAGGTGGCACAGCGAGCCAAAGCTGCTCCACACCTCGACCTGTAGGCGGAAAGAGGAATGATAAGACGGGTGGCACAGCGAGCCAACGCTGCTCCACACCTCGACCTGGAGGCGGAAAGATTAGACGTAGAACTAGTCAAGGTGAGGCTTGTAGAGCGGTGTTTATGTGAAGTGATAGATTTCCAAGGTCTAACCTGTAAGTATAATTTTTTTGTAGCCTTCTCAAGTGCAATAACTTCTGAAGATATTACGGGAGAGTCCTGATCTTATGCTCGATCTATAACCGGTTCAAGTCCCCACCTAACATAGCAATTCTGACTTGAACTCAAAACTGTGTGAATACAGAGTTTTCTGGCGTAATGATCACTAAGCCGATCTGCTACAATTAAAAAATATGGATACAAACGCTTTCGAAGCAGTCATGCAGCGCAAACAAAATGTACCTGGACCGCGTTGGAGTCCGCGTTCTTTAGACGTCGAACGTAAAGACCAACTAGTACTGCATCATGCATTGGACAATTATAGATGCGTGTTTGGATTCACTACTGCGTGAAGTCAATGCCCTGTACGCTGCGATGGGAAAATGCATGCAGGGGTGCGATGGGAGGCACAGTAACTCCTAAAGTACTGAGGACATAAGGTCCCAGAACTCCTCGGGTGACATCAAGGAGCGTTATCACTCGATCTGCCCTACTCCAGAGCCCCAAGGGGTTGCAGCCGTCATTAAGGTGCCCAACACCTGCTGAGGGGGAAGTTGCAATAGAGACGAGAAACAAGGGATACCATTCATGAGATCTACACTCAGTGTAGGGGCTCTCACTCATGAAAACAGCAAGCATGGGGAGAATAGTTGAAAAAAATTGAAATTAAAAAAATGGTACAATATGACTGCTACTAGCCCACTAAAAGGGATACTAGTCTCTAGAGAGAGCGAGATAAGTTAAAATAAATTTGAACTAAACATAAGATGCATTCAAGGAATATAAGAGTTAGGTACACAAACAAAAGAAAATTCGCTTCTTGTTAGTCTATAGCCAAAAAAAAACTCGACTTTGCCTACGTGGAAATTGACTTCATATGGAAATTTCTAATGGTATTATATCTCCCTAACATTTTTTTAAGGTTATCAATTTAATTTCCAGTAAGTTAAAAGTCGAGCGGAACATGATAATTGAAGATTCTCTCTCTATCTTCAGTCATAAACGAATTTTCTTTCGCTACTGTACTTTCAGGATGGTGGAGTAGTTGTAGATGCTTCTGTGTTCCACCGGAGCCTCAACGCGAAGTTAAATACGCTCCCCCGTAGGGCACGAAGGTCAGTCAGTTCCGGTGCGCGAATGGAATTCTATTTTCAGCAGGGTAGTGCGTTCATAAACGGAGAGGATTCATAGATTCGTAGAGTCCGGGATGTTTTCCAAAAGATATTAATTTTTTCTGTAACATGTTTTTGTGAGCAGGCGTTGAAGGGTGCACGGGGGATTCAAAAAGCCTCGTCGGGCTGCTGCGAGTGCATTACGATCCAGAAGTAAGTGTTTCACGCTGATTGCCACTTGGTGGCAATAGGGGCACGATGGTGCGGCCGTCCCAGGTCTACGTCCATAAGGTGATAGTGTGTTATCCACGTATGTTCCGTGCACAGGCGGTTAATGAACACTTGGTCTCTCCTATTGGAAAACTTGGTCTCCCAATTTCCAACGGATGGTTTGATTGCAAGCATTTTTTGTCCACTCTGTTGCCACTTGTCGTTCCATCGAGATGTTGGACGAGAGTTGATGATTGGGAACCAGTCTCGGTAATGTATGGAGATGAATTGTTCTTGCTAGGTAGACACTCGTTCAGCGAGGGAATAGGCGCGCTCGTTTCCTCTTATTCCCGCGTGTCCAGGGATCCAGCAGAACTCGACCGCTTGACCAGTCTCGGAAATCGTGAATAGGTCGCGTTGCATTTTTCGAAGAGCAGGGTGATCGAAATGCTGAGTTTTCAGCTGGGTGAGAACACTTAGACTGTCTGATAATATAACATATTTGGGGAAGCGGTCACTTTTTGTAATGGAGATGACCAATGCGAGTGCGTGCAGCTCTGCAGAGAATACAGAGGCCTCTTATGGTGATGTGGCCGAACTTACTCACCTTTCGGATTTAGCGTATGACCGGAGCGTCACTCCGGCCACACACAGACAGACACCAGAACTAATACCCCAGAAAGAGGGTGACCGACGGCAAAGCGTGCTTCACACTCTTCTCTTACACTCATGCGCACACAAATTCAGCCCTTTGACGCTAAAGGGTCCGGCCAGGAGACTCCGCAGCAGACATTTCGGGTCAGGAGTGAGTGTGATCGGGCCCTCCCACACTCACGACCACCACATTTCTCAACGAGACGTAAAGGACGGGAAAGATATCAGGGCAGCATCCGAGCTCATTCATTCGTCCTAATTCTCCACTCACGCCTATCTCTTGCATGCTCTCTCTCTACCTCCATACTTATTCATTTTCTTCATAATGCCTTCTTCCCACCAACCATTCAAACTTTGGTCGACCTCTAGGCCCACGTCCACCCAGCTCTGCTTTCATCCCCCTTTTCATTTATCTTCCCTCATCCATCCTCACAGTGTAAGGAGTTCAAGCAGGCTCTCAGGCCATGACTCCTGCTATACCTCTCAATTTCTTCTTATTTCAGCTCTCGACTCATTTTTCAGCCCCGCTGAGCACATTTGAGACGCCTAACTCCTCATACCCATGCCCTACACTCTTCAGTGCACCCAACTAATGTATACACGCATAACGCATGACCAATTTTTTTTCGGCAAGGGTATATATGTACTTGTCATGGGTTGGGCATATTAAAACCCAGCTACTTGTCTCCCTTCACCTCTTTAATACAGTAGCGCCTTGAACCACGACTAAGACTACATGAAAAATGGGGCATGGGTTTGCCTCCTCTACGATGTGTATTGTCTGTAATTTCAAAGGCTCTCATCAAGTTGGACTAGGATGTCACCTAAGGGGTCTTCGTTACGTTCAGCATAGAAACAAATTATGAAAAAGCACCAGTCGCACTATTGCTGTTTCAGTTTCCGTCTATTGACTTCCAATTTAGCTTTTGAGGCTGGACTGGTGTCCTGAGTGATTTGCGTCTAAGTATAATAACAATCGAGGGATGTACCATCCACCCCAGGATGGGTCACTATGGGCCCCCCTTTCATTGGAGTCCCAGTGGTTGCCTATCTTCACGTTGCATCCCGTGGGCCGATTGGATGGTTGAATTTTGCTACCAGTGGACCTTCTTCCTTGTAGAATCGCGGAATTTTGATGATTCTGGGATCGTCCGTCCATCCTGAAGAGCCCTTGAGTCAGCTTGTAGTGAGTCATCCGCTGCTTCCTCATGACTTGCTCGAAGCACTGCCTATGTTCGACATGTATGCTGATATTAAAGTAAAATAGGAAACACGGGACGCACCCTAGTTAGGTGACTAAGCATAGGTCAACTCAACTTACCGTGCCGTTAGGTATTGGCCGTCTTATCAAGTATCGGCAATTCCACAATTGGTCTGAGATTACATGTACAAGGTAACTTCGATGACACTATGAATCATATCTTACCACTCTGTCACTGTGCATGGAGCCCACAATGAAGAGATCTTCCCGCCCCGGCAAGAAGTCAGCCTTCAAAGTGGTGAGCCAGCGACCCGTGTGGTTATTGTGCTTTTTTGTCATCTTATCTGGGGGAGAATACAATTTATCTTGTCAAGGGCTGCGGCTGATGCTCCAGTAGAGAACAAAACAGATTTGGATGATAAGCAAAACTATGCACCAAGCATATTTTCAAGAGCATAGTCCAGCACGGAAGTCCGACAATTGATTCGAATGTACGAATTCGGTTTAAATTCACCCACAAAGTACAAAAGCGAACGTTTCATCCAATTAGTTTGAAACGCACGGGAAACAGTGTTTACTCAGAACTCGAAGGTTCCGACTCGATTCTCAGCTAATACCAAAGTTTCCGGAGATCCAGCAACAAAAGAACTGTAACTTAATATCTCCCTAATGGACCAAATTATCCCAGTCATTATTCGAAAAATTTCATAGCCCGATTTGATAGCGCTCGTAAATTACCAGAACAATCTCTACGCAGTACTGAATATCTGAAAGAAGTAATTAGGACCGTGGCGCTCACCCGTGACGTGACTCGGTGACGTCACGTTTCTTAGACCGAATTTGCCGGTAGTAGTGCTCACACAGAATATGTCACCGGTCTTCTCCTTCAGTCAGAAACCTATGGCGTTCAGCTGTCAAGCCGTGTGACTGGAGTAGAAATGTCCTATACTAAAGTTGACAGTGTAAGTGTCCTATACTAAAGGTTGTCAGCTAGGCAATGAACAGTGTCCTGATAAGTCTCGTCTTTCATTTGTGCTCGCAAAAATGTTTCTCAGGTTGCCCATATCTTACTCTTGGAAACCGTTCACGTCCTTTAGTATTCAAAATATACGTAAGAAGTAGGAATACAAGTTTGGTCTAGTCACCCAAACTATGAAGTTCAAAACGCTAGGAGTAGCACGATAATAAGGTTTCCTGTATGCGACTCTTTCAAGGGTGAGACAACCAAGAAGTATTGGTGAATTTACTCATTATTGAACCTAAAACAATTGAAGAGTGTCATAACTCTGTGGCATTTCAATCTACGGAAAGCATTGAACTAGAACACTTGCATTGTCATTGCCATTCAACAGAGTTCAAATCGAGGGGAAACCTAAATTCATATACGACTTAAAACCCATCTTCAATTGCAGTCAGTCATCGTGCTCTTCGAAATGGTCCAAACTCGTCTGTTGACAAACAGTAGGCCGAAACCCCTAGAGACGGCAAGGCGCACCTCACACTCCTCTCATCATCACACACATACAAACTTAGCTCTTTGGCGCCAAAGGGTCCGGCCAAGAGAACCGCGACACAAACTTCGTGTCGGGAGTGAGGTCCGAGATCAGTGTCAGCAGTAGGGCCGACAAGGGAACTGGTTTACCCCCGCTGCGTCATAGTGACTGGGCCCTCCCCCAACCACGGCCATCCCGTCGCTCAACGAGCCGTCAAGGGCAGAAAAGCACATCAGGGCAGCGTCAAAACTCTTCCAATCTCTGCTTACGCCTATCCATTGCACACTCTCTCGCTACCTCCACACTTGTGTCGTTCCTTCTTAACGCCCTCCGTTCACCCAAACTCCGGTCTACTTCACCTCCGCTTTTATCACTCTTTACACCATCTCCCATCATCCATTCTCACCATGAGCCCGAAGCATCTCAAAACACGTTAAAATCTACCATGTCCTTGCTACTTCTTCACCATCCCCGCTCCAAAGTTGAACAACGTCGTTATTGACATCACCTTTAAGCGTACTCCAGCTATGCCCCTCAAACATTCAAACTGCCCGCTCCCCATCATACAACCCACTCTGCTTCCATACCCAACGTCCTACAACCGGTCATTACACTCTTCGAAGCACTGAACACTTGACACTCCGTTCCCTCGCGACTTCCAATCCATTTTTACTAGTTCAGTTATCTCCAAATGGGAGCCCAGGTGCTTAAAACACTGAACTTCCTCTAATACCTCTTCATTTAGGAAGCACTCAATTTGGTTCGCATTGACATTATTCGAATATCTTATTACTTTTACCCACGTTAACTCGCAGCTTCCTCCTCTCACAGATTGTACTAAACTCCGACACTAGCCAACACAATTTGTCTTCCGAATCTTCCACCAGTGCCGTGTCATCCGCTAACAGTGACCGACTCAACTGCCAGCCCTTGGAACAACCAATACATTTTAGCACCGATCTCATGGCAGACGCAATTTTTGAAATAATAACTGGTGCTTCTCTCTATGAACGTGGAATCCGACCAACATTACCTTCCACATCTCAAATTAGTGTTCAATCCCAGAATGATTACCATCGAAGAACTTGTGTATAAGATTAGTACAGCGAAGTTGATCAAATGAAAAATACAGACACTATGCCGAAATCCCACAGCAAGGGAGGTGGCCGACGGCAAAACGCACCTCACACTCTCATACAATCACACTCGCACACTTTAGCTCTTTTGCGCAAAAGGATCTGGCCGAGAAACCTCGCAACACACCCTCCGGGTCACGAGTGCGATTCGAGTTCAGTGTCGGCAGCAAAGCCCGATAGTGTGACTGGTTTACCCCTGCCGCGTCATGATAACCGCCCATCCCCCTCCGCCCACGACCATCCCGTCTTTCAACGATATGCCTGTGACGGGAGAGCACATCAGGGCAGCGTCAAAACTCATCCATTCAGAATCATTCTCCACTCACGCCTATCCAGTGCACGCTCTCTCGCTACATTCACACTCACGTCTCTCCTTCCTAACGTCTGCTTCACACCATCCATCCACCCAAACTTCGGTCTCGCTCTAAGCCTACGTCCACTCGCCTCTGACTCCAACACTTTTTTCATCAATCTCCCTTCATCCATCCTCACCATGTGCCCGAACCATCTCAAAAGACGCGAATCAACTCTGTCCTCTAACTCTTTTACCATTCCCGTTCTGATTCGAACCACGTCGTTAGTGAACCTGTCTCTCAGCGACACTCCAGCCATGCTCCTCAAACATTTCATCTCGAAAACAATCGACCTTCTTCTCTCCTCAGCTCGGACCCCCCAAGTCTCAGCTCCGTACAGCACAGTTGGGACAACGACGCCCTCATACAGCCCTCTCTTTGCTTCCATCCCCAACGAACTGCAGCTCATTACGCTCTTTGGTGCACCCAACACTTTTATCCCTCCTTCACTCGCGACTTCACCTTAGTTTCCACTAGTTCAGTCTTCTCCACATGGGAGCTCAGACACTTGAAACACTGAACTTCTTCCAACAACTCTTCATCTAGGAGGACACTAATTCTGCTCGCATCGAGTCCTAGAGCATCTCATTACTCCTCTTTTACCCACGTTCACTCGAAGCTTTTTCCTCTCACACACTCTACCAAACTCAGACACTAGATTCATAGAATCTCCTCTGAATTCGCTACCAGCGCCGTATCATCCGCAACCAGCAACTGTCTCAACTGCCAACTTCGCCCATTCGCTTCCAACAGCTCAAAGCCACGACCCAGCACACTCGCGTTCACCTCCCTGACCACTCCATCCATTTAGAGCAGTGGTTCTTAACCTGGGTTCGATCGAACCCCAGGGGTTCGGTGAGTCGTTTTCTGGGGTTCGACGGGGTGATCTCTACATTGAGAGTTTTGTATTAAATGAATAGTATATGATTGTGGTATCAAGATGAAGGGTTCGATGAATGCATGTATGGAACTTGCAGGGTTCGGTACCACCAAAAAGGTTAAGACACGCTGATTTAGAGATTGAACAGCCAGGGAGACATCACGCAACATTGCCTCAGATCCATTTTCACTGTGAACCAATCACTCACCTCGTTTCCCACTCTAACACATGCTTAAAATCTGACCGTATCCTCCATCACTACGGTTGAAACTTTAAATTAGAATTAAATATAGAAAGCCTCAACTCATTTCTTGACTCAATTTATTTCTTCATCGCGTTTCAATCGTCTTGCACACAAAACATTTGATGATGAATACTAAAACTATTCTTACAGATACAGACACTAGGCCGCATCCCCCAGAAAGGGGGGTGACCGACGGCAAGGCGCACCTCACACGCTCACACTCACACTCACACAACTTAACCTTTTTGTGCTAAAGGGTTCGGCCGGTAGCCCCTCAACTTACACTCTGGGTCCCGAATGCACCGAGGAACCGTCGTCAGCAGCAGGGCCCGACAGTTTTCCCTGGTTTACCCCCGCC
>SDVV010009126.1:0-16858 GCA_016164225.1 Gammarus roeselii
TTCTGCAGCGTGTTGGCGTCCTGGCTTTGGATTTGTCTGCTTTTTGCTGTGGCGCTGGAGTGGTGGGTTGTGGTGCGTGTTTGTGTGTGGGTGTGTGTTTGTGCCTGTCCTGATGTGTTGCTTCTTTGTTGTACAGTGTGCTGTTCTGGAATTTGTTTGTTATTTTTTTTTGTTTTTTTGTTTTGTTCATGTCATGCATGCGGATGGTTCATGTGATAGCCAATAGTGCGCACTAATTCCAGTTCCTATACCTGTGTTAACATTGCTGTTCTCAACAGCATACTGGCGCGCATGGCTGTGCTGGCCTCCCCCGGCTCTGCTGCTCCCCGCTTGATGTGGACCTGCTGGAGGGGGCTGCAACGGTAAGAGATCAAAGGTAAGAGACCTCTTGGGGGGTCCACCATTGGGCTCAGGTTCAATAATGTAGTTTCATGTCCTATGGTAGAAAATTTATTTATTTCCCAAAAATGAAAACTCATTGCCAGACAATGGAAATAAATGATCTAATGATAATAATAATAATAATAATAATAATAATAATAATAACTTGTATGGATGACTGGAAATCCTTGGTGCACAGAAGCAGTGTTACTAGCGATGGCAAATGCCCTCCCAAGCAGTTCAATAGGCAAGGTCATGGAGCCTGCCAAACCAACACCAACTCTGTGCATGCCAACCTGGGTTTTGACCACTGGGACCAGGCTCACTGGGGCTATAGACTGAAACAGGGCACCTCAGGCTGGCACCCTACTGGCTTTTCTACCCTTGGGTCCCTCTAGAGCTTGCCGCAGCACCCCTACAGGCTTTACGCCTTAAAAATAGCCACCCAGACCCTGTCAGTGCTGTCACCCTAGGTGTCCTCTGGTTTCAATTTTGGGTTGTTCACAAGCACAGAACAGTGCTGGAATACATGTCTCCACTTCCAGGCAACATCACACACCTGGGCAGCACCCGCACCAGGACCTTTGATAGCGGATGTTGCACCTTGGCGCTCTTGCCCTTTTCACCAACTGGACTGTTCTTGAATAGCAAAAAGCTGCCCAGAAGTAGGGGTTGCACGCCAAGGATACTGGAGATGAACCTGCAAACAACGGGCCATAAGTTAGCCATTAGATGAATACCTGAACATCCACAGACCCCCCCCAGCATGCCATATCCCATCTCCAGTCCAGGCCTGGAACACAAGGGAGCTATGCTCACAGGGTTGGTAGAAGTTGTGTGGTAATCCTCTTTACTGTCACCTTGGGAGTGCTGGGACAATGTGGTATCAGCACCTTAGGGGTTCCTGTACCTCAACCACCCGTACTGGGCCATACATACCATTACTGTCTGCCGTATTTCCTACTAGCTAACTCTAACATATCAATAGGAAAAAGTGACTGACATAATGTGGCACTGTTTGCTGGTTTGACATTTTGCACCAGTAGGACACTGGCTCTAGGGTGCTAGAATGTCTTCTCATTCAAATCTATTCTAGTGCTTGAATATCTTTTTATTGTCTGAAAGATGTGGTAGGTGGCATGTGTTAGCATGGTGCTTGGTGAGTATATCTGCTTGTTGATTACCTGATGTTGCGTCAGAAGTGGTAAAACAGACTGGCCTACGACTCCAAAGCACAACCATGCGTTGGGAGAGCAATAGCACAGTAAATACCACGCAGTCAGTCACAGGTTACGGTTAGCTAGGTTAGTCAACCAAAACCGGTTCAACTCACCCAGAGAAGAAGAGGCAATGAGCGGAAGAATTGCTGGACGGTCACAAAAGGTTTCTGGTTCTGGGAGTCAAGGCTCCTACCGCAACTGAAGTTTTTAAGGATCAGTTCCTTTGGGGTTAGTATAAGTAACAAATGAATGGACAAGTTAACAATTAATGAATGGTTATTTATTACAGGACAAGAAGGTAAAGCAATGAGGTAGCAAGAGGCATTAATTATAGTTCCAGATTAACTGGTTGGAAGTATTATGGCTCTCTAAAACAAGGTGGCCATTCCCAAATAAAAGCCTTGCTGACTGCAGTCACCTCAGTGGGGACGGCAAATGCTATAACTGGGCTGCATCAAGCTTACCTCTAATTAGGCCAGGTGTTTATGGTACTGCTGGTGAAGCAAATATAACTCGTTGACTGCATAAGCTGGACAATCATCACTAGCACCCTCAGTCATCACATGCAGCTAAATCATCCATTCAAACTCCAGAAAGAGGTCAAATACTAGGGAAGGTGTTAACAAGATGAACCCTAGTAACTGGATGTGAGAGATGCCATCCAGAGCGAGGAAAGTTTGGTTATTGGTAAAACATGGAACAATGTTAATGACACTACCATTATAAGATAAAGCTATTCACAACTTGGCAGTTGTAGCACCACGTGGAGGACTAGTGGGATTGATTATTGGTAGCTTGGTAAACTCCATATGGCTCAGGTCATAGGAGATTATGGTCAAGCTGATCAGTCAGCTGCAAAATGAGCTACCAGATACTAATGAGAACAACTAAGCTTGTGCATCAAGCAGCCAGGATAACAAGCAGCTACACAAGCAGGGAAGCTGCTTGCAGGATAGTAGATGCAGTGGGATCTATCGTACTTGCAAAGTACAAGCTGAAGAGGAGAACGCAGGATAGGCTGGAGAAACAACTGGCGTAACAATACTGCTAGCACACTTAACAGCACATGGGCAGCTAACCTCTACATGGCAGTTGAAGTAAAGACTGAGGGGGACCCGTGGCTCTGCTAGTGATAGACTCAGACTGGCAACCGCCAGTTGAGAGCTTGCAGGTTGAGCCCAAAACAGGGTTCCCCTGCAATAAATTAGCAGGTATAAGGTATATACATCTTACAACAAATAATGCCTTTAGAACCAGGTATGTGCAAGAAGCAGGATAGCAGTAAAGTATAGCTCATGCTATCAACCCTGCAACTGAATCAAGAAAAAACGTCACAATGAATATAAGAGTTTCCAGCACTAGTAATCCTTCATAGAGAAGACTAGTCTAGGTAAGGTAATGTGTATTCACCTAAATGGGGCCTGTGACACAAGATAGGTCCTCTCAGATAGACAAGCACATGGAGGGTGCTGGTTGAAGCTGAAGCAGATGGCTATAAAAGTGAGCAACAACCAAGGATGCATGCAACCAGATAAGTACAACTCAGCCGGCTTAACAGCACAAACACATCGGGAGGAAAAGAAACCATTGTGAGGCTGAGACTATGCTTTATTTATATTAAATAATTATTATGACGTCTAGTTAGGGAAACCAGACTGGTAATTTTGCCACCACAATGTTGGGACCATTGTCTAACATGGAAGGGGTTCCAGTAACCTTGAGCAAAAGTTCAGTCAATTTCATAATTAGAGCCCCAGTAATGATTATTACTTATTATTTATATTGCACTCAAAGTTTTATTAATTATTAGTGTTCATTTCACTAATTTTTGACAATATTTATTATATTAATTATTTTTTTGATTTTTGTGATGGAAGGGGCATGGCCAGTGTACTATATATGGATGGACTAGTGGGCAAACCGGCAGTTGATCTTGAGTTGTCACTGCGAGAGGTCAGCCCATGCTTCCATGTCGACTCCTTTTGTTGCTCCTTATTTATTCTTATTGCTCTAAAGTTTGCTCTCCGTTTGCCATAGCACTCTCGTGCTGCGTATGATTTAGCATCGCCAGCAATTGGACATTGTGTGCGTCACTAGTGCGGCAAACCTTTGTGTTACAGTGAAAACTTGTAGTGTAAACTGAACTGATTTATGTTGAATTTAAAGTGGTGAAGATTAGACTGGTTTTTCACATTATTTTTTATTATATCAAAATCTGGTGTGCGGCCTTATTGCTTGTGTGGTCCTGTACCCCGCTAGACCCAATGAGCCTATACTGTCCTGGACAACCTGCCACCCCTTTGACCATCCTGACTTTGAGCGGTAGTGGGTTGCCGAGTCAAGAAGTGCAGGCACCCCTACCATTAAATCATGAGACAGAACACAGATCACAACATTAAACATGGAATATGTAATGGGATTGAAGTTCTGCCCTTTCAATGACATGGGGTGACTATCAAGTCATTTAGGTGTTAGATTGCCTCATTTGTGTTGGTATGTACTGTTTTTTTCTGTTGAGGCTCTAGTAGTTTCCATAATTTTGGTGGCTGCAAGCTTGTATGCTGTTCAGTGTTCACAAATGTCTGTTTTCATTTCTGAGTTAAGGGTTTGAATCTGTATACTTCCTTGTTGGTGCAAGTTAGATTATGGAGGTAATGCTGCGCTGCTGCTGAATTTTACACTACGGTAGCCAAGAAAGTGGGAATGAAATCATAAACTAAGCTGACAGGTTGCTGTGTGTTGTATGTAGGCACAGTAGGGAAGGGTTTGGTGGCAGCATTAATAGATGTGTATTTAGTAATGTCAAAGTTGTTTAGAGGGGGCTCCATTCACTCACTTTATCTGTTCTAGTCTGCCCTCTTGTAGTTCAAATAAATATCCCCGCATTTTCCCGCATACTTTGAAATTACTCAGAGCACGCGGCCAAGAAACTTTGTATTTACAGTGTTTATAGCTACTGTTATGGCCACAAAGCACTGTACGTTTCAACATTCTATCATCAACCAAAAAGTTATTAACATAAAAATTTGCCACGAGCTAAAGCCCCTATTGGGGGCGATTCCTTCCACCAAACAGGGTGATTCCCCACACCCCCATATATCAATAATTGAAACATTAAAAGTGTGAGAGTACCCATTGAAAGAGCATACTTATATTAGTATAGCTATATCAGTTGCTTAAAATGAAATGTTACGTAAAATATTACGTCTGACAGGTCTTTTTGCTGCTCGTCATTTGCTGCTGTCATACATGACTGTCAAAGTGATTTTTTTCCAATTTCAACAAGGGAAACTAGGTTTTTCTTCAATAATTGCAAACTTACATTACTGGAAGTCATTTCTTTCTCCACATCCTGAACTGACTATGGCCCTAAAGTATCAGTAAATGAGCAAACATGACTAAAAAACGATATTTTTAATAATATGATTACACAAGTAAAAATGTATTTCTTCAATTCTATAGCAAACTGATTGCATTAACATGAATACAAGGCATGCTAGGTAAGGTATCATTATCTTGATATGAAAATATGATGAAAAAATATTGTTCCTGGGTGTTAAACATAGGTTAACACTTAGGCCTAAACTTGTCACCATGTGTTATAAACATTGGGTCACTATTAAATCACTTACACATTTTGAAATTAGCTGTGGTGTCATTATTTTGGGTCACTTACTTCCAGATTTCATTATATGTGTGAAGAATTGCATTTAATTACTCTTCATTAAAAAAAAACTAAAGAATTGATTAACAAAATAGGTGCGGGGAATCACCCCCGATCATTTTTTAACCTGGTGTGATCCCCCGCAGTTGTATATTTGTATGTGTCTACAAAAGTTTAAATTTCTTTCCAAAGTCCTTCTTTTCAACAATCTACAACATGTTTCGAGTATCACCACCAAATTTGGCCCTAATCCAATGGAAACTAAAGCCACAGCATCAAAGTTTGCGGAACATGAATTTTTCCAAACCAAAAT
The DNA here is from genome assembly GCA_016164225.1 of Gammarus roeselii. Lineage (NCBI taxonomy): Eukaryota > Metazoa > Arthropoda > Malacostraca > Amphipoda > Gammaridae > Gammarus > Gammarus roeselii. The sequence goes on from SDVV010009126.1 coordinate 5,579, forward strand.
TATCAGGGACCTGATAAACACACTTTGACTTTGATGATTTTTCATGAATTCTATGCGCGGATTGAATTCTATGCGCGTCATAAATTCTATGCGCGCATTATTAGCTTTGTAGATCAAAGCCAATAAATATTGACTTTAGATGTGGTCAGAAGACACTTCATTGGACTGTCTGGTAACTGTTCAGATTCAAGATTGTAAGTGCAAAATAAGATGTTTTGGGGAGGTCCAGGTTCAATGTTTTGTAAAAAAGTATGTCTGAGTTATTTTAAGTAATTTGTGTCTAGTTGGTCAACAAGGTCATAATTTCTAGTCAGTGTTTTGTGTGGTGGCTGGTGAGCCCCACAGGACACAATGTCTAATCTCAGCGGGCAATGTGACTCAAGCCGTTCATATTTTTCCCATCTCTTCATAGTCTTTGGTCAATTGAACTTCTTCACTCTTCTGTGAAACACCATAGCTATTACCTTTCTTCCAACCCTTGGTGCCTTTGCTAATAAACGTTGCATTATTTGGGCAAGCACACAATCAGCACTTGCTTCTTTTCCACAGATACTTTAGACTTGACTACTGGACAATGCCTTTTCTTACGACACCACAGAGTTCTGATGGTCTATGAGCTCCACCCCACACACTGTTCACCTGTTTGGTTTCCTCGCACAACTGTCATGTTTTTACTAATCATTTGTAATTTGACCATTTGCTACTTGTCGGACTCTTTCACAGGTGGCTATTCTGTTCTTGGCACTTCTTTGATAACCTCCCTCATAAATTCCCCTCAGCTATTGTTTTGTCTCACTACCCCTCCTAGGGCCATTAACTTGGATCAAATAGTTTGATAGCTATTCCCACATTGAATTGATAATTACTGCCTATTTTTCAGTAGCTACTTCATTTTTCAACTTGCAATGCTATGTGTGTAGTTCCATATGTGTCCATCCATTGGTATTAAATGAATCTTTTTATAAATATACAATGATCAAATGTATATTTTACATTTTTATTCACTCGGCATCCTAATCGTTGGATACTCAAAATCTTCACCTGCTCTGCTCATAACCTAACTATTTCACCACCGCTTGTGAGTTACACTAGCCCTCTAGCCTCTGCAGTGCAACTACAAGACTAGCTAACATGCATTTTTCTTTTAACAATTAGTTAGCTAAGTCTACGGAGCCAAATAGCTGAGGGTGGTTAGCATCCTCCTCTGTGGCTGCTCAGTTTCTTGGCATTTGCCTTACTTTGCCCAATGTCTTGCTGCCTTAGAAACCTAGGTGACATAGTGGAATTACACTGTTGATGTGGCTGACATTAGACATGATATCACCAAATTATTATTGCCCCAACCTGGGCAATAATAAGGGTGATCCTGGGCATACAATATTGCCCACCAGGGCCAAAAAATGTCAGTCATTCAGAATGAATATGTTGCCTGCTTGGGCGTAATTTCTTTCACTCCTGAAGAATGCCTGCCAAGGCTTGAAGTAATTATGTAGCTGAAAGTTTCTATAGTCTATTGGAGCCTCTAGTGATGTTGATCCTGGCTCTGCGGCACAGTGTGTAATGAAACAAGATAATGTTGGGAGAAGGGAGGAAAAGGTGGGTGATGATGGGTTGGAGTAAAACCAAGAGAAAAAACACCCTTTGTGCACTAATGATTGATGTGCGCTCCATTATTAGTGCGCTACCTGTTCAATGCAATGTTATTTTACTCCTGCACCACCTCACTCTGGCACTAGTCTCTTCAGATCTCTTTTACTCCAGTGCTCCCTTATTCCAGTGCCTCTATATTTCAGCACCCTCTTTTTCTGGTGCACTTTTATTTTTATTCTGACACCCTCTCGTTTTTTAGCTTTTTTTTTTGGTGCCCCTTAAATTTGATACCAAACACATATTTGGCTATGCTCTTTTCTATGTATTCTTTGTTACTCTCTCCCTTTTCCTATCCATCGGAACCATTCTCAAACATGAAGCTTGCTGCCTCCTCATCGTTTTTTCCCCTGAACAAATTGCCAATGTAGTTGGTATGTAAGTAGTGTCCACTGAATTACTACTCTCGTTATGTAAACCTAGGTCTAGTTAGCTGCTAGCTACTTGTTGTAGTTGTAAGGATGTTCTAATGATAAGTTTTGTTATTCCTATATTTTAATGTTACCAGGATTGAGTCCAGACACTAAATAGGATTACTGGCTGAGTAAGCCAGTATTGATCAATCAACTCTGAGCCAGAGAAGTGTTAGTATTGAAGAGCTTCAAATAGCAAACTCTGTCATTATGGCCACTCTTCTACGACCATTTTCTTCATCCAAGTCTCTGCTCATCAGAACACTGGCAATGTCACCTAATGGTAAGTTGATAACTTTTCTAATTCTTTTAATGGTCACAAATGTTGAGGAAATATGGGATAGGTAGGCCTGAATATCTTTGTTGGGTAGCTCCTACACTTTACAGGCTAGGCTACTCAAAGATACTTGCAGGCCTAAGCAATGATTTGTGATGACTCAGTCACTGTTAGGACTAATGGGAAAGCTGTGATTAAGACAATGAGAGAGCAGTGATTAAGACAATGAGAGAGCAGTGATTAGGACTGAAAGGATAGTAACAATAATGACTAATGGAGGAACATTAAAAGAGATTGATGGGAGAAGGAATGACAACAGTTGATGGAAGAAGCAGAAAATGAAATAGAAGCATACCTACTAAATTCATAAGAACTTGCATGTGGCTTCACTTATTGGTTGCTTCTATTCACTAATGTGATGCCACAGCAGAAACATTGTGGCTTTTCTTTCTGTGTGCCTTTGTGGCAAAAAAATTTCCTCTCTTGTTGTAACTGATCACTTATCCTCAAAAAGAATGTAAGCAAAGACGTTTTGGTGAGAACCAAGATGTTGTAACTCTTTGAACTTGCACTGTTACTTAGCTGCGTGCTACTGGTACTGATGTTCGGCCTTCAAAAATTAAATTCATGCATGTGGACATTTGCTTGGACTATCATGTGTTGGTCAATTCAATGTCATTAGTGATTTTTTATTCTACTTTCTTGGTGATGTTGGTCATCAAATACCCTTTTTTTTGTGCATGCGTATTAGTGCAAACAATCCTAAACTCAGTTATGCTAAAATAAGTCACTCTTATGTGGTCTCATTTTCCATCTAGCAATCTATTATGTTTGTATAAAGACATCAATATACAAGAAGCTGATGGCTATGGTCAGCCAGCTCCATGACAAGGGAAATTTGGTGGGTAATGCTGATTTTTTATTCACATTTCTTCAATTTCCCACTTGCCAGCTATCAGTTTAATATTTCATCTTCAGAAAAGTTTGGTTTGTCAACAGCTTCCCTTTGGTATTTGTTTGACTGTTTGGATTGTTGTATTGTAACTCAAGTCCTCAAATATTTTTATGTATTTTTTTCTTGTATTACTACATCTGGTAACTTCATGACCAAAGTTGTGAAAGAATTTCTTGAACAAATGTATGTGACTTTTCAGTAAGTGTACAAAAATTATAATTTTTTTTTTTACATCAAAAAATTGTGAGAAAATTTCCAATGTCACTGTGCATCACTTTCTAACTTCATTGTAATGTTGGTAAAAATTGTTTTGATTTTGCTTCTCAAAGAATATTACTACTAATTACATTCCTGATGAAAATGATATTTTCTGTTTTTTCTCCCAATGATTCTGCTAACTCCTCTTGCCTTTGTACTTGCATTCAATAAGCAATGTTCTGGCATGCTTCAAACAGTAAAGTAAAGGGGAACATATTTTTTCTCTACTTTTATCTTTCTATAAAAATTGTTTTGACATTATTTAGCTACTTAGCATTTTTGCCAAGTAGCTAATAAATACAGGAAAATTGTTTGTAACTAGTCTTTCTATCATCCACTGTATACAAGTGTGGCGGATGCCAGTATCATTAAGGTTCTTACAGGAATTTCTGGTAAATCCTGTTCTATGCATTGAATACTCATATTTTTTAAATCATATGTAATTTTGATGAAAATGAAATTCTTCATTCATCAATGCAAGTCCTTGTGCTTATATTTAGTTCTTTAAATGGTGTTAGTAAAGGAAGAAAATCTTGGCATATTAGCCTACTCTGATAACATATTGCCTATTTAGTGTAACAGTGTTGAGCTAATTAGAACTGTCCTCCCTGCGTGGCAACACACTTCCCGTCCTGCAGCTGCTGTCTCATAGAACAGCTCAGAAGAAGTTAGAGGTGTGCCGATGTATTGGTATCTGTGGTATTGGCCTTTTCTTGCAATATGTAGGAGTGTCGGTGAATTCAAGGGATGCACAAGTTGGTGGATTCAAGGGATACTTTGTTATTTTCTAACTGTTTTAGCAAAAAATCATTGTATATATTATGTGTAAAATTTGTCTCATGATTATTCTGTGATAGAACCAATGTATGATGAATTCAATGTTTTAAATGAAAATTGGCTCATTAGTAAAGTATTTCTGTTTTTATGACATTTTGATACTCCAACTATTGGTTGGTATTGGTCACGGATCGGCCTCTTCAAGTCAGAAGGATTGTTGCTTGCGTTTGTCTTCAAGTCATAGTTGTTTGCGTCCGTCTGTCCCACCATCATGCAGACTTTCAAAATGCTAGGGCATTGTAAATTATACATCAATTTTGATGTTTTATGTATCCAATGAACCTCTCTTTTTTTTGCACATTTTATTACGCGTTCTCCCAAATCTAATTCTAAACATAATTTTTTTTTTGGTTTCTCGTTTCTGGCCTAATACGAGTGGTCGTTGAAATGAATATGACTTTACCAATAATACATAAAATTCATGCTCTGTGGGCTAGATTTTTGAATAGCATCATATGAAGTGCTCAACTTGGCTTTTTTGCTATTAGTTTTCATGAAAAAGAAATCAATAATGCTTGTATTTTGATGCATTTTGAATTAAATTAAAGAACAGGATTACACGCAGAGCTCCACGCCGGGTTTTTACGAAGTTCATTCTCATTAAGTCAAGCCCTGAACGTGGTTATTTTTTTCGGCATGCTAGTCACCTCGTAATCTAGAGTCTAGTTTCAAAATTTTAATGTGTCAAACTTCCTTGGGGTGCCCAAGCCTTTACACATTGAAAAATGAACTAAACGGGGTATCAGTACATTTTTTAGTGCACTGACAATTATCGAAAATTAATGAGGCATCAGCCGCAGGATGAGACGAGAGTTGCCACACTGCAGATAATAACTTATTGGATACCACTTCGGTCATACCAAATAGGGCGTGATGTGTGAAGTGAAATACTGAAAGAAAAACAAGCTATTAGTCAGCAATGTTATGTCTTCAATTAAATAAAACATTAACAGATGAAATTTATTGGAAAAAGAGGACTTGCTTTGCCGGTGTCTTTTAGAAGGCAAATTTGTTCATGAATAACGCAGTTGCCAGCTAGAGTTTGAGGACCTTGCTAGTAATAAAGGACGGTAGCAGCTTGAGCTTTTCATATTTTTTTGTCTGTGGTACAATTCTGTCATGAATATACATCTACTCCCTGTTGAATAAAACATGCACGCTGGTAGTAGGTGAGTAACCTTTGCTCAATTGAACAGTTAATGTTTTTGTATGTCTACAATCACAAAAGGTGGCACTTTCAAACAGCATTTGGAATATCATCACCCATAATTTCAAACAGCATTTGGAATATCATCATCAATAATTTCAAATGGCATTTGGAATATCTTCACTCCTAATTTTGAACAGCATTTGAGATATCATCACCCATAATTTCAAACTGCATTTGTAATATCATCACCCACAGTTGCTTGAAGAATCAGTATTCCAAGTGTACCATTTTTTTGTAGAAGCAAATTTTATGTATTTATGCTGGTTCTACAGCAACTCTTATTCCAATGTGATCAATTATAGTTCCTCCTAATAAACACCATTGCTATTCGAGTATGGGTATGTGCACAAGCTACTCAATACCGCTCAGTCTATAAATTAAATAGAAAGCTGCTCATGACTTGGCACGGAAGGTGCGTTTTTGCTCAGCAACCACTCGCCTCACCAACCATCCACAAAGGCCAGAACAAAAAAAAGCCAGCCAAACAAACCCTGGTATGCGCTATCGACATTAGTAAGGCCTTTGACACAGTTCCTACACACGTCCTCCCAACTACAAGAAATGGATTGCTCATTTCCTCTTAGTCAGACAAGCACACACTGTCTATAAAACAAGCTATTCGGTGCCCGCCACTTCCCCAATGGTGTCCCACAGGGCTCCGTCCTTTCCCCCTCTCACTTTAACGCCTTCATGCATGACTTGCCAAATCCAACAGAACCCAACACCTATATCAGCTCTCATGCGGACGACCCCACAATCACACACCACAAACACGAGATTGCCGCTGCACACCTCCAGCAGTACCTGAACTCTCTTGAAGTCTGGCTGCTGGATAACAGAATGAGTGTGTCTGCCAGCTAGCCTTCCCTAATTTTATTAACTAAGGACAAAAGGGAACACCGTGTTCACCCCCATGTTACGCTTAACAACATTCCCATACCCCACAGTCCCACTACCACAATCCTTGGAGTAATTATGACACAGGAATGACATTCAAACCTCACACCAGCAACATTGGCGCTGTTGTAGTGTGGCTATGGTTTTAGCTATACAACTGTTGAACAGGGTCCTCTAGCTAATGGCTCTAGAAGTGATGCCACAGTTTGTTATGAGGGGTAATGATGACAATGTTTATGGCTCTTCAGTTTACTGGCCCCAAAGGGGTAAGATAAATCAAGAGGCAGTTTATTTTAAAAGTTGATGTTATAAAAGTTTGGGCAAATATGGAATCCTGAGTATCAAAGCTCAGTGTACAGGGGGTAAGGTGAAAGCTGGAGTAACACCAGTGTCCAAAGAGACACAGTGCTCAGCTGTAATAAAAATCAAAGTTACACTATTAACACAGGAAACATATATACACTATGTACATAACAGCACACATAAAAGTAGCATACTGCATAAAATTTGCAAATAACCTAGTAAGAAGTAACTTCAATATGAATTTATCTATCACAGTTGGGGAATAAATCCGTCGGTTGCGGTTATCATAGGTAATGTATGGTTCAGAATTATCACAGTTAGGTTATGCCTAGATAGAAATAAAGCCACCTAACCAGCAACTAAAATACCACTCTAGATGCATAGTTTGGTCATCAGCAGCCACAAAAATTATGCTAAAATAAAATAAACACAATAAAATAAGATGTGATGCTTTAAAAATTATTGAAGGGTAACACAGAATAACCCTTGAGGTGGGCTAGATCAGAGCTCTGAAAGCCTCTACCAGGTAGTACTACTATGTTGCATTAAGTAGTTAAGATCAGGATGAACAGTCAGTGCCATTCAACTTGCTTTCACTATATCACATAAATTATTACCTACCTAAAACTCTTGAGCTAATCATATTAAACATTTTGTACCAGTCAAACCTCAAGCAAAACCTTTCACACTGGCGCTCATTCAACGATCAGATGTATACTGCACAGAACTTCACTATGATTCAGTGGAACTAAACATCCAGGTACAACTGAACTTATGAGGGAAGAAAAACAATGTAAAACCCTAACAATTACCTGGTCTGGACTAAAGACAGGTGTGTCAGAACCAAGATCTGCGACAGGGCAGGATCTCCAGGGACAGTGCTACAGAAGAGATATATAAGCAAATTACAGCACAAATCAAAGCAAACATGACAACGGATTTGCAGGTCAAATAATGAGACAGATTAACTATGAGGTATTAACCAAGGGATAACTAATAACATATAAAGCAAAATTTATTGATGTAACTCATATAGGGTAAGCAAAAAGGGACTGGAAAACTGATGGTTGGTAAACAATGACTAAAGCAAAACACACATAATTGATTGGAAATGTTGCATAATCAATATTTTAGTGAAGGGCATTGCAAAGCAGCCAAAAATGCATCCAAGTTATTACTGAAAAACTACAAGCAAAGTGAGACACCCAGCTAAATGATATTGCCTCTCATAAACAAAAATCAAAACTATATACATTCAAGAATTCATCCGACACAGTTCAACCCAAAACAATTGCAATGTTCTGCCAACCCCAGGCCCCAAACCAACCTAGTCCTATCGTCCAGGATGGTACAAGGGACTGCAGAGGAACAAGGATCCCAGCCTCGGGCCGAGCAGGTAGGCGCTGCAAATGAGTGACAAGGCGCTACAATTAGGGTGCACATGCTCAACGCTGTCAGGTACATCACATGCTGCGTGGTAAAGTTACACATGCAGAGCAACACAGACTTGCATTTAACACATAAGGTTGGACATGTTAATGGACTGTGACATAACATTGATTAGTGCTCCATCAGTGGTAATTATGTTCCCATATTTTATTGATATTGAATGATTAAGTAATAATAGTGATTTTTCAATGTTACAACAATTAGACAGTATTTAGGGAACCTCAAAACAGGTGTCAAAGATGCAATCAAAATGAACAAACAAGTGTGCCTTCCTTAAACTCTCAAGATAGTGGAACTGTAATCCGACCGCAATGGAGATATTACATAATTTTATGAACTAACTGATGAACATGTGATAAATTTCACTATAAAATTGAGACAACAATAAGATTCAGTATTCGCAATAAGTAACTTGATATGCACAGTTACATTAGGTACCCGCTCAAACACCCCTGAAATGCGCAACAATCCCGGTGAGGTGATCAACACGTATGCAGGCTACTCGCCTACACCACCGCAGAGCGTACACAGCAAACTTCGCAGGTGCAAAGGTAGTTAACGGCCAATCCGCGAGCATCTGACAGGTTAGGTTTAGTGGCAGCTGGCCAATCTTTACAACAATGAATGGATGAGGAGGCACATCTTTAATCCTGTCAAACCAGCATGCATGAATTGTATTTATAAAAAAATATCAAAAGTAAGGAGGGAAACAGAAGAAAATAATTAGTTGGGGCAAAGCAAAACATTTTTTCTGCATAGTTAAGCAAGCTGAGGGACAGGAAATGCAAGAACTTAGCAAAACAATGGGATCGCATAATTAAAATGGTAAATGGAAAAGGTTTACATGAGTATGTCCAGGATTAGGAATGGCTTCAACTTGGTTGAACCAAGGAATGATAAAACTGAAATTTGTTAAAACAGGCTGACTAAATAAAAGCATTGCAAAAACAAAGGAGTAGGGTTCACACTACTACAGCGCTAAAGCCATACCAAGACTGAATATGTCCCGGGCACCTACCACAACCACCTACGGTTACTCGAAGGAATCGATTAAAACCCTGTTCAATCAATTTATTAGGCCCATCATCTCCCACGCAAACACCGCCTGGTTCTCTTACCTTGCACCCTCACATGATAATTTCTTCCACAGGATACAGAATACGGCCTTGTGCATCACAACGGGCTGTACACAGTCCACACCAATTTTCCACCTGCATGAGGGAACCAAGGTCCTCCCTCTCAAACATCATCGTGATTTGAGAGGGACTCAATTGTTTAACAATATTGTAGACCAGACACATCCCTGCCACCACCTACTGAACCCCTGTCAAACCATCAGACACCTACACAACACACTAGCAACAAACTTCGGCCATCACCACACGACCATTCCTCGTCCTACAGACAACGCATCTATGCACAAACAGATACACACACACACACACACTTCACAGCCCTTGCATTGAGGGAACACAGTCCTGGGAGGTCACCCGCCTGAGGTAGACGTGGAGGAATTGGTGTTGCCCAGAGGTGACCGGGTCCACCTGTTGCGGCTGAGGTGCGGGCATCATACGGCCATTCAGTCATACCAGCACAGACTGAGGAGTGTCCCTTCCGACCTTTGTCTGCAATGCAGGGGTTCGCCCGATACGGTCGAGCACGTCATGACGTCGTTTCAGCCGTAGTACCCGGCCGACTCGACCACAATATCACGTCGGTGCGTGATCTGTGGGAACGCCCGAGAGGCAGCATCAACTTCCTCAGGGATGTAGGCATAATATAAATGCCTGCATCTGCTAAAACATCCATGTCATGCACAAGTCGGTGGGTTCCCGGGCTTGGGGTTGTACGGTGGCTGTGGCTCCTCCATAGCAGGGGGAGTTGGGGTAACGCAACAACAACTGACCTTGCAAGACGGGGGGAGGAAGGCGTGCAGTTTACCTGTAAGTGCTTAGCTAACGCCGGTCACATTTGACTGATTTCTTTACCGACATGCTCTATATTATTGAAAAGTATTTGAGGCTTGTGATGTCCAACAGCAGGATCTGAACCATGCTTTGACCTTTCGAATACATGGTTCAAGTGTTCACGAGAGTGGGGGATAAACATTCCTACATTACCATATCATTTCAAATGATGAGCTCGCCTGCTTCCCTCCCGTTGGCTCTACATCTATATCAGATTGTTTTGTATCCAATACAACTAGGGAAGTTGGTTTATGTTCACTGGGTTGCATTGTAGAAGCTAATTTCGTCGTCATTCGAGGACGTACTGTCCACCTATTCGGCCTACGATCCGATGCATGCATCAAAAGGTGTGTGATCACTTCTGTTGCTCAAACAAGGGATGTTTATATGCGTTCAGATAAACTGATGAACCTATTTACAGATGAGCAGTAGCAAAAGAAAATTCGTTTATTTTTAGTCTACAACCAAAAAATCTACTTTTACCATGTGGAATTTACCTTTATATAAAATACTAGTCTTCATAATGAATAGAATCAATTGAAAATTTGTTGGCTCCAAGTATCAAGCAAAGAAAGATAACTGAATATTAAAAAAAAAATCTTCAATCGTAAATGAATTTTCCATCTGCCACTGCACATCTGAGAGCACAAATGAGTAGCTAAATGGTAACCCCAACAATATTTTGCGCAGAGGCAGTATCGTAACCAATGAGTGACCAGTGAGTAAGAAAACACCATCGCATACTGTTCTTCGCGTCTAAGCTCCAAAGTTTACAAGTTTCCAGGGTATAGAAACTTTTTTGTTTGCTGTATCAAAATAAGAGCCGGTCACCGCTCTAAGCCGAATATCGCTCCGAGACCGAACATCATCTCGTAAAGGTTAAAGTTTTCAACTAAATTGGAGAGATCGACTACCATCTCTTTAGAGCGAGAGCAATAAGGCACCTCAGAGGGATACCCCCTGGGGGTATCCCAGGCTCACCCGCCTTCCCGTGGTGTCCTCGTTATCCACCAACATTAATTTGTCCCTTTGTGTAAATACGTTTTGAGTTAAAAGATCCCTCCACC
>SDVV010009127.1:0-16858 GCA_016164225.1 Gammarus roeselii
AAGCAGGCCTTGGGAAGAAGAGACATGAATGTGGAGGTGGCGAGAGAGCGTGCAATGAACAGGCGTGAGTGGAGAATGGTTGATTTTGACGCTGCTCTGATGTGCTTTCCCGCCTTTGGCATCCCGCTGTCGGGATGATCGTGGGTGGGGGGGAGGGGCCCGGCCATTATGACGCGGTGGGGGTAAACCAGTGAAAACTGTCGGGCCCTGCTGCTGACGACGGTTCCTCGGTGCATTCGGGACCCAGAGTGTAAGTTGAGGGCTACCGGCCGGACCCTTTAGCACAAAAGGGCTAAGTTGTGCGAGTGTGAGCGTGTGAGGGTGTGAGGGTGTGAGGTGCGCCTTGCCGTCGGCCACCCCCCTTTCTGGGGGATGCGGCCTAGTGTCTGTATCTGTATCTGTACCACTTCACCCCACGTCTTTCGTGCGACACGACTGGCAGTGACCTCGACAGCGGAAGGGTCACCAGTCCCCAGCCTCCCCGTGACCTCTGCGCTGATTATTTCAATTCCAGGACATCGCTCTACTTCCGCACAAGACAGGTGCACCTCCGAAAAACGCAGAACACCTTCTTTATTCGGCTCACAAAAATCCAGGGAGGGAAGAGATACGCTCGGCCGGGTTCTGATAAACCCATTTCACCGGAGCGGAAATGAAGGGAAGGGAGAGGACGGGCGATGCTGACGGCGAGGTTCGACAGCCGGGCTCTGACACTGAAAAGCCTAAATAGACGGTCAGTAAATGACGTGATACACCTGGCTGTTTCAGCAGCCATCACCGCGGGCAGGTATGCTCTCTTGTACAGTCAATCGAATTACTTCTTTGAACCTATGGTCTTCTCAAGTGGTTTACAAGTTACTATTCTTTTGAAGAAACGCTGAGTGGTCTGATACTCTAGATATAAACTCAACAGGTTCACCTTCTAAGTCTCAGGTAACAGATACGGCTACCTGTGGTGATGCTTGCTTTCGAACGTATTGTATGAGAGCAAGCATAGCCGCAGTGCTGCCTGCAGGGACGACCAGGCGAGTCGCACCCTCAGTGGCGGTGCTGCCTGCAGGGACGACCAGGCGAGTCGCGCCCTCAGTGGCGGTGCTGCCTGCAGGGACGACCAGGCGAGTCGCGCCCACAGTGGCGGTGCTGCCTACAGGGACGACCAGGCGAGGCGCGCCCTCTGTGGTGGTGCTGCCTGCAGGGACGTGCAGGGACGACAAGGTGAGTCGCGCCATATCTGGCGGTGCAGCCTGCAGAAACGACAAGGCGAGTCGCGCCCTCGTCGACTGTGCTGCCTGTAGGGACGACCAGGCGAGTCGCGCCCTCAGTGGCTGTGCTGCCTGCAGGGACAACCAGGCGAGTCGCGCCCTCAGTGGCTGTGCTTCCTGCAGGGACGACAAGGTGAGTCGCGCCATATCTGGCGGTGCAGCTTGCAGGGACGACCAGGCGAGTCGCGCCCTCAGTGGCTGTGCTGCCTGCAGGGACGACAAGGTGAGTCGCGCCATATCTGGCGGTGCAGCTTGCAGGGACGACCAGGCGAGTCGCGCCCTCGGTGGCGGTGCTGCCTGCAGGGACGACAAGGTGAGTCGCGCCATATCTGGCGGTGCAGCCTGCAGGGACGACAAGGTGAGTCGCGCCCTCACTGCCTGTCGAGTAAGTGCCTCTTGCATCTACAGCCCGACCCTAACATGTGCGTCGTCAGAAACCTACACTAAATTGACCCAGAGTAGATCAGGAAAGCGAATCAAAAGCACTTAAACTTTATGAGAAACCATTTTTTATGCACTTTTTGGCCAATGAATAATTAGGCCTGTAGACACTGGTCGAGCCGACAAACTCTGACAGTTGGTTGCGATATCCGAGAAGTTCGGTGGCAGTGTCGATCGTGATGATGCCGCCTCAGCAAAACCTTCAGACCCCATGGGAACCTTAACAAGATCTTCAGCGCTAACGAGCCCGGAGTCAAGAGGCAGTGTTGAAAAAAAATCTGCTATCTAGACACATTTTCTTCATTGCATTGCAAGGAAAATACTCAGAAGTGTATCATGGCAAAATACTCAGAACTGTATCGTGGCAAAATACTCTGAAGTGTATCATGGCGAACAAACTCTTAAATGTATCTTGACAAAATACTCTGAAGTGTATCATGGCAAAATAGTCTGAAAAAGTTCACAGCAGAATACTCTGAAAATGTATCATGGCGAAATACTCTGAAATAGTTCATGGCAAAATACTCTGAAATGTAACTCGATAAACTACTCTGCAGATATACTATCGGTTAGAGAGATAGAGACCCTATTTTCAAGTCGCGTTTTGTTTACGGCTTCCCTGCACCGAGATTGTATGTTTTATAGTATGGATTTACAATTTGCATTTCCTCCAGACGTTTTACTGTAAACATGCAACCATAAAAAACATACCTAACTATTTACAATTTGATTTAAATGAAGTTTAAATAAAAGGCGAAAAAAAAATCTTTATCTTTGTAACTGATAGTACCTGGCCTTATATTCTGCCTAACACCCGTCATGCAGGAATGGTGTTGACTGCCAGTCTTCACGATTAAAACCCCACCCACTGTTAAACACTCATTACCCTCCGCTCAGTTCGTGGCAAGGAGGCATCAGCGCGCAGAGTCGTCACATCTGCCAAGGTGAGGAAACACTCATTACCCCCCGCTCAGTTCGTGGCAAGGAGGCATCAGCGCGCGGTGTCGTCACACCTGCTAAGGTGCGGACAGCCAAAATAAATGAACTGAATATATTTTTTAAATTAATCTGTCCAAATGTACCTCAGTTTACTTGAGGCCCAGCTGAACAGAATACTATGGCGATGTATTTGCTATAGTGTTGTGCGCGCGCTGCAACCCAGACAACAATTAGGGGCGGGTTATAGTCGGGCAACATTCGGCGGAAGACGGCTGAAGATATCACATACTTCACTTGTAAAGGGGACCTCAATTTCTGTGCTGCGCCATCTGTTCATGACACCGAATAATCAATTGATTAAATCCCAAATCCCGAATTGCTGCAACGTTAAGCAGATTGGCGCACAGCACAAGCGTAGGGCAGGTGACGCCCATTGGTTGCCGTGCTCTTGAGTGTGTTATGGTAATCAAACATCTAAGTCATCGGCCGAGCAGCTGAGGGTATAGAGGGACGACAAGGTCTGCCCGTACCAGCTAATAAGACCCCGAAATTGAACATGGCGGGGCTTTTGAGGGCGCTAAGAGTTCCAATCATGAAACATGTGAATAGAATTCAATCGAACCAGAGCAAGAGGGCCTTTTTCAACTTTGTGGTTGAATTGTGCGTGGTTTCATCATCATTAAGCTTAGCCGATGCATGGTCAGGCCAGTAGGCGCTGGACGAACTAACGAATTCCGACAGTAGGCCACGATATCCGGGAATTGCAGGTGGCACGAGCAGCACATTGTTGTTGGTGATTTTACAACAATTCGGCTGAGGAAAATAGGTTCATTATGATAGACAAATGATTAGTTACGTTAAAATGCTCGGCCGTGGTTATTTTCTCTACTTGGCCCTGCATTTACGTCCAGTGTGACAGCAAGAGTTGTGAGCGATGGGTGTACGTAACTCCACTCTGACTGAACAGTCAAACCGATGTCGGTTCATAATAACTCAAGGTTGAAACTCCCGTCGCCTAATCGCCAGAAGCGCTGGCATGTGAAATGACAAGAAACAAAATGTTATCGCAAGCCACGCGTAATACCAAAAAAAAAACATTTCATTCATATTTAAGACCACGAAAAATTAAAGGAAGCTATGAAAATCTTTATTTATTGTTCATAATTTGGATTGAAATCATTAACTTGCTAAACTTGCTAAAAAATGAAGTCACGGACACAAGACGACTCTTTGCTGTCAATACGGTCAGCACAAACTGCACTTACCTTAATAGAAGCGAAGAGGCTGCTGGCACTGGCTGCTGTAGGTACACTAGTCCAAGGGGACAACAACGATGCTCTCGGATGCTGCTGCTGATGAGGATTCTGTTTGTGTAGCATGTGGTACTGGCTGGACTGCTGCAGACCCGCTCCTCGGTTGCTGTGGCGGCGATTGTGGCGGATGAGAAGGCTGTTGGAGGAGGTCTCACCTCTCCCGGACCAGTAACCATGCCAACTACCAGCGCCGTTTTGATGATTAGTCGTCGAATAATAGTAGCAGACACTGCCACCACTTCTACTGCTACTGTTGCTACTAATATTACTAAGGCTGCTGGAGCATTGGGATTGACGGGCCCTTCCGAGGAGGGTGGATAGAGCCAGGAGTGGTCTCCAAGATCCGTTGGGTGAGTAGGGCGCCGTAAAGGGATACCCTCCCGTAGAGAGGGCTGCTCTGGGCGCACCTTGTGTAAGGCTTGTATCCGCTTTACCCAGCAAGCGAGAACACACGCTGCTGTTGGCCAGACGCATGATGGCGCGGGACTCCATCTTGGCGTAGAAAAACAAGAAGATTCGCAGTTGTGGAAGTCTTGCCGCCGAGACTGCGAGAGGTCGGGAAGTCCTCAGGTACGAGTGCGGCTCAGAGAACGAGGGAAGAAACAGCAGCAGCCACTCGATGTTTTGAAGGAATCATGCGGAAAGGGCAAGGTTCGGAGCTCGACTGGAACGTTCGGAGTTCTTTGCTAGTGGCCAGTAACAATTCGAGTGATCAAGAATGAAATGTCGAAGTGATTGGATAGTTAAACCATTCATTCAGTTCGAAGAAGAGATAATCACAAACTTACACGCGACACTGATTTATCTATAGAGCACAGATTGTTATATTTATCACTGACAACACGACAAAGATTTTGATTGAGAATCTTCGATCGCACCACGAAAACAAGTAACACTGTGCATAGCGAACTTGATCAACAAAGGATCACTTGCAACACAAATGCTCGAACGTGACTTGTTCAAGATGTTCCAAGCATGACAGACTGTTCAAACGAGTCAATGAACAACAGAAACGAGTCAATGAACAACAGAACAATCAACGGTCTAGTCCTAATAATTCTTTCACTTGGCACTTCACTGCTTCGCGCGGAATAACTAGATCACAAACATAGCTGCTAGACATCAGGAAGGTACGTTCAATAGATACAAAATTATCAAAATTTTACCAAAGGAGGGAGGAAAAGCACCAGTGGAGTGTGTAACAGGAAGCACACGAGGATTAACAATGATCAGTGTTGTTATCTACCTACCTCATAAGACACGACTTCTGATAACAAAAATACTCATAATAACGTAGCAATAACATCTGCACATCACATATATTACAGTTCGAGTGTTCAGCACGACCTCACATCACCTTAAGCAGTGCTATCATATACTTGTGGAAAGACGTGGACATTTTCAAACAGGTTGGCATGAGTACAGATTTCCAAAGCCATGAATTTGTTTTATACAGTTGGAAAACCTTTACTAACCAAATGTCTGAATCTTAGAAATATTAATATCCAAGGTGAAGAAGGAGGAAGAAGAATGAAGGCCTTCTTCTATCTGATGGGACACACTTTATTGCAATGGAACCGCTTGATCGCTACCACGAGTGAGTGGATTTGGATACGAGAGGCGCAGGGGTGTCAGTGTGAGAAGGTACAGAGACCTGTGTGTGAGGGAGGAAGGGGGGGGGGGCGAGTTTAGCTTCGGCTATGGGGGACCGGCGGGGGAACAACTAAACCTGAGGAAGAAAAAAAGATTGAGTTAATGGCAATGATAAATTGATGCATTTGCAATCAATCTTGGCACGTGAAACTGCAACCGATTCATCAATTTTGAAGACAGAAATTGGAGACGATTTGGACAACCATAGTAGCGTAAGGGTGCCCACAGCACCGCAAGGGCATCCACAGCAACGTGGGGGTGCCCACAGCAACGTAGGGGTGCCCACAGCAGCATAGGGGTGCCCACAGCAGCGTAAGGATACCCACAGCAACGCAAGGATACCCACAGCAGCGCAAGGGTATCCACAGCAGCGTAACGGTACCCACAGCAGCGTAAGGGTACCCACAGCAGCGTAACGGTACCGACAGCAGCGTAACGGAACCTACAGCAGCGTAACGGAACCTACAGCAGCGTAACGGAACCCACAGCAGCGTAACGGAACCCACATCAGCGTAGGGTGTTCACTGCAACGAAGGGGCGCCCACAGCACTAAGGTTTCAGCTCAGGGGCGCCAACAGCGGCGTAGGTTTGAAGCGTAGGTGCACCCACAGTAGCGTAAGTGCGCCCACAGAACCCTCAAAAGCACCCATAACAGCACAGAGAGGCCCGCAGCAGCGTAGAGGCGCCCACAGCAGCGTAGGAACGCCTGACCTAGGAACTGCCAGGCCAGCACCAGGCACTGCTGCCACGCTATCTACTTTAAGGTAGAGAACAGAGCAGCGTGAGAGACGCTGCCACAGACAGCAGTGAGGGCAGTGCCACGCAATACGACATCGTGGCACTGCACACTGATATCAATGGGGCTTGATGTCATCAGCGCGGGGGAAGTAAACTACTTCAAACCATCACTCGTATTAGAAGTCGTTGTCTGGGTGTTCTAGCATCAAAGAGGCAACATAAACAATGGAACAAGAAATGGACATGAAAAATTGTTCAGTTGCAAGCTGGCGTAAGAAAATACATGATTCCGCAATTCGATTTCAGGCACGCCGGTAACCAGAAGGCCCTTCAAACGTACCAATCCCCTACAAACGAATCTGGAAAGCTAAAAAGACTCAATAACTTGGGTTCTCATGCATAGGGTTTGTTGCACCAATACAGGGCCTCACGCATGACAAGAATGAGGACAGGGAACTGGTCGTAGAGGAACTTAGTATGAAGAGTGTAATGCCATATAAAAAGAACAACATACCGTTTGAGTACATTTTCTTTTCAGGAACTAACCCGTGCGCATATCTGGTCTAACCCAAACATTTCTGAAACAGCGAAGATAATCCAAATCATTAATGTTGAATTGAACCAAGCAGAGTGTTTAAAAGGCAACGGGTTGGGGCTACCGAGCTAGTTTTATATGCTTTCTAGCATGCCCAACGGAATTGTTTGAAAAGATACCCAGATAAGAAAAAGAAGCGTGGATTTTGCGAAGTAAGCACCCAACATCAAACCAAAGCTCGATGTACCATTATCCCTGCTTACCAAGACCAACAAACAAACCCAAGATCGGAGTATCACTTCTCCTGCTAACCAGCACCGGCAAAACCAAACAAAAATCGAAGTACCACTTCCACAGCTAACCAACACCGAGAAGCCCAAGCTCAGAGTACACCGACAAACAAATCCAAGCTGGGAGTACTACCTCTCCTGCTTACAAACACCGACAAATAACATTAAGCTCGGAGTACTACCTCTCCTGCTTACAAACACCGACAAATAACCTTAAGCTCGGAGTACTACCTTTCCTGCTTACAAACACCGACAAATAACCTTAAGCTCGGAGTACTACCTCTCCTGCTTACAAACACCGACAAATAACCTTAACCTCAAAGTACTACCTCTCCTGCTTACAAACACCGACAAATAACCTTGCGCTCGAAGTACTACCTCTCCTGCTTACAAACACCGACAAATAACCTTAAGCTCGGAGTACTACTTCTCCTGCTTACAAACACCGACAAATAACCTTAAGCTCGGAGTACTACCTCTCCTGCTTACAAACACCGACAAATAACCTTAAGCTCGGAGTACTACCTCTCCTGCTTACAAACACCGACAAATAACCTTAAGCTCAGAGTACTACCTCTCCTGCTTACAAACACCGACAAATAACCTTAAGCTCGGAGTACTACTTCTCCTCCTTACAAACATCGACAAACAAATCCCAACTGAGAGGTCAATTTCTCCTGC
Source organism: Gammarus roeselii (assembly GCA_016164225.1). Classification (NCBI taxonomy): domain Eukaryota; kingdom Metazoa; phylum Arthropoda; class Malacostraca; order Amphipoda; family Gammaridae; genus Gammarus; species Gammarus roeselii. Next base: position 7,853 of record SDVV010009127.1, read on the forward strand.
TAACCAACACAGTCGAAGAATGATGACTTCCAATGGAGGTGTGTTGTAACTGCTCCACAAGCCTTCGGATGAAGCACGTTTCAGAAGCAGTGCCCGGCATTAATAGCAGCATGCTCTAATCTAATTAACAGATGGTATCTGGCATTGACACCAGTAGGGTTATTGTCAAATGGTCCCTGGCATTGGTGTCAGTAGGGTTATCGTCAAATGGTCTCTGGCATTGACACCAGTAGGGTTATTGTCAAATGGTCTCTGGCATTGACACCAGTAGGGTTATTGTCAAATGGTCTCTGGCATTGGCACCAGTAGGGTTATTGTCAAATGGTCTCTGGCATTGACACCAGTAGGGTTATTGCAATGCTTAGTACTAGCACGAGCACGGTTGAATGGGTGCCGGCACTAGGGGCAGCTCGTGGCTGAACGGTGTCCAGCATTGACAGCGGCCGCCATCGGGTCAACAAGGAATGAAACAGGTATACAATCTCAATCAATATCTTGGGTTGGTGGCTTTATTTTGAGGTGCTTATTTGAGTGGTTTCAGATACATCGTTAGGGTTATTTTTTAATACAACATTTCCCTTTCGTGGTCATACATTACAGACACCAAACAGATACTCTCTTAGCCGTTCTTCTTCAGATATAACATTTCTACTATTAGTAGGCGACCAAGTCTGGGTCAAAATTACTGTTGTCTCCTGACACTTGTTAACACCAGCAAACAAACCCAAGCTCGGAGAACCACACTTCCCTTGCTTACTAACGCCGACAAGCAGACCCACACTCGAGTTCCCCATCCCAAGCTAAGCATCACTGACAAACAAACTCCAGCTCGGAGTACCACTCCTGCTTAGCAACACTGACGAACAACCCCTAACTCGGAGAACCATTTTCTCTGCAAGCCATCACCGACAAACAACCCCAAGCTAAGAAGACCATTTCTCCATCATTCGACAAACACTCGTATAGAAACCAAAACTCGGAGTACCACTTCCCCTACTTACAAACCCCAGCAAACAAACCCTCAAAGGATCTCCCCCCAAATGCGGCAAAAGTTGAGGCTCCTCACTCGGCCTCCGGAATTGCGTCCGAAGCTGAGCCAAAGCCGCCTCCGGTGCTTGGCATCCAAGAGGCTTCAACTGCAGCACTTGCTGAGAAGGCTCCCTGGGGCGGTTTGGGAAGGATAAGGGTGCGCGGCTAGTACGCTTGTAACTACTGTGAGGTAAAAAGCGAGGAGATCTGCAAGTACAAGTAGTAAACGAAGGACTCCCCGCAGCGGGATGGGATAAGGAGAAGTACGCTGCTTGTACCTACAGTAAGGTAAAGAGAATGGGGCGCTGCTAGTACATGTGGTGAAGGGACGAATTGCTGGGAGCTGATAAGGAGGCTAGTACTTGTGCATGAAAAGGGAGGAACCCGCTACGCCATTACGTGTGTAGCTATCACATGATGTGACACTGCTTGTCCATTTGCAGCAAACTAATGAGGTCAATGAAAGGGACGTGCTAGTGCCTGGACAGCGACTACATGAGGTCAATGAAAGGGACGTGCTAGTGCCTGGACAGCGACTACATGAGGTCAATGAAAGGGACGTGCTAGTGCCTGGACAGCGACTACATGAGGTCAATGAAAGGGACGTGCTTGTGCCTGGACAGCGACTACATGAGGTCAATGAAAGGGACGTGCTAGTACCTGAACAGCAAGTACATGAGGTCAATGAAGGGGACGTGCTGTTACCTGGACAGCAAGTACATGAGGTCAATGAAGGGGACGTGCTGGTACCTGGACAGCAAGTACATGAGGTCAATGAAAGGGACGTGCTAGTACCTGGACAGCGAGCACATGAGGTCAATGAAAGGGACGTGCTAGTGCCTGGACAGCGAGCACATGAGGTCAATGGAGAGAGGAGCCGCTAGTAGCCACATGAACAGCGAGCACATGAGGTCAATAGAGAGAGGAGCCGCTAGTAGCCACATGGACAGTGAGCACATGAGGTCAATGAAGCTAGGAGCCACTCGTAGCAACATGGACAGCGAGCACATGAGGTCAATGGAGAGAGGAGCCGCTCGTAGCTACATGGACAGCGAGCAAACGAGGTAAATGGAGAGAGGAGCCGCTCATAGCCACATGAACAGCGAGCACATGAGGTCAATGGAGAGAGAAGCCAGTCGTAGCCCCATGGACAGCAAGCACATGAGGTCAACGGAGAGAGGAGCCGCTCGTAGCCTCATGGACAGCGAGCACATGAGGTCAATGGAGAAAGGAGCCGCTCATAGCCACATGAACAGCGAGCACATGAGGTCAATGGAGAGAGAAGCCACTCGTAGCCCCATGGACAGCAAGCACATGAGGTCAACGGAGAGAGGAGCCGCTTGTAGCCACATGGACAGCGAGCACATGAGGTCAATGAAGAGAGGAGCCGCTCATAGCCACATGAACAGCGAGCACATGAGGTCAATGGAGAGAGAAGCCGCTCGTAGCCCCATGGACAGCAAGCACATGAGGTCAATGGAGAGAGGAGCCGCTCGTAGCCACATGAACAGCGAGCACATGAGGTCAATAGAGAGAGGAGCCGCTAGTAGCCACATGGACAGCGAGCACATGAGGTCAATGGAGAGAGGAGCTGCTCGTAGCCACATGGACAGCGAGCACATGAGGTCAATGGAGAGAAGAGCCGCTCGTAGCCACATGGACAGCGAGCACGTGAGTTCAATGGAGAAAGGAGCCGCTCATAGCCACATGAAGAGCGAGCACATGAGGTCAATGGAGAGAGAAGCCGCTCGTAGCCACATGGACAGCGAGCACATGAGGTCAATGGAGAGAGAAGCCGCTCGTAGCCACATGAACAGCGAGCACATGAGGTCAATGGAGAGAGGAGCCGCTCATAGCCACATGGACAGCGAGCACATGAGGTCAATGGAGAGAGGAGTCGCTCGTAACCACATAGACAGCGAGCACACTCGTTGTATCAAGGGTCAAGCTGTTCGGCGCATGTGCGACTTTCAACACAGTAACCAACACTGTTTACTGAAGTAATAGAGACCGTAACTACGCAGAAAGGACATAATCGCTCAAGTCAAAGCTGGTAGAACCAATGTTTCGTGCATTTCTGTTGAACAGATGAAAAATTTTCAACCATCAATCATCCGACCTAGAAATATCATGCCAAACTCGGAAAGTCATGTGTTGGACGGGCCTACAAGAAGCCTGAGCAACAACATGGTCGATTTTAAACTATCGAGACACTGAAAAATCGAGGCAGGATTCTTGTATGGAAATAAGCAGAACTTTTACAAAGCTTGTTGTAGGCGTGGAAGCAATTTTTCCAAGTTAGCAACATAATTTCCTAAGTTCATCCAGAACGCTGATTGCTTGTCCATTGAAAGTTGTTCAGAGGATGGCCAGTCTATGCAAATGCCTGCGCATTTTGCTTATGAAACGTGCCAATAGGACAACAGATGGTCCCACAGGTAACTGTTCATGGCAGCGCCAGAAGGTCCCGCATCTAAGGGCTAATGTCTCCAATTGAGCTGTTAATGGCATCATCAGATGGTGCCACCATCAACTGATAACGGAACGGTATGACGGTCCCACTTCCAGCTGCTAATAGCACGGCCTGATGGCCCCACCTCCAACTGCTAATGCAAAACTCAGATAGTCGCCCTTCCAGCGATCATAAACATAAGGCGTGTCACCGCCAGGTATGCACACAGCTAGGAGGCCTGTCACCTACACACAGCCATTATTGGTAGTACACTTAATCCATACAGCAATCCGGGATAATCAAAATAAATTATTCAGCAATGGATGCGGGTAAAAGCGCAGATCTCATCACAAAATAATTAGCTTGCCAGGAGTCTATGCTCCGTTTGATCAGAGCAGCTCAAGTGTCGCAAAGAGTAGGGCAGAACCCGGGCTTCTGAGATTTGGACTCGGAAACCAGTACATTGGAGCTGAGAAGAAGCCCGGGACTAAAGCAGTGGAGTGTTACTTTATGGAGCAATGTACTGTAGGCGAGTCCCTTTGAGCCCACACAATTGAAGAAAAGATAGGCCCGAAACAGCTTCGGGGCGAGCTTTCCTCCTGCCAACGTGGTCGGGCTGAACAAGCGACACGTTCTTCATATAAGCGTGCTAAAGGTGCAAACACCAAGTCTTGTAGCTCCCGTCAGGACCTTCGCTTAGAATACAACACTTGTACAGACAGCATGATGTGAAGTGCAAAGCCCCGGTCAAGTTTAAGATATGTATGGAAAAGAATAGTATCCTAGGTTTGCACAAAAACGCTTACCTTAAAATCAATGTCCCATCAGTTCATTGAATGCCTTCTTTTTCGTTGCCTTGTCAGCATCCGTGCAAAGAGTTTGAATGAAGAGATGTGCACACATTTTGGATGAAACAGATACTCCATTTTGAACCGATGGATACCGACACTACGATACTCGAATAAAGGCCGATACCAATAACATACTGATACTTTGATACTCAAAAAAAGGCCGATGCCGATAACATACCGATACTTCGATACTCAGTAAAGGCCGATACCGATAACATACTGATACTTCGATACTCAAAAAAGGCCGACAACGGTACTCCGATACTCAAAAAAGGCCGATACCGATAACATACCCACAGTATCAGCAGTTGCTTCTGTTTTCCACCAGACTCCCAACGCGAAGTTAATTCAGACTCCCCCGTAGGGCAACTGAAAAGTGGCAGAGTAGGCGCAGCGTAGATTACGAGTAGGTTCAATGCAGATTCCAAGTAGGTTCAACGCAGATTCCGATTAAGTTCAACGCAGATCCGAGTAGGTTGTTGTTGCTTAGCACCGGTTTCCACCTGCGGTAGTCGAAACCGCGGGCGCACCGCCCGAAACCCTCGATACCCACCGACACGCGCGTGTTGAGAAACAAGGAGGTGGGAGACGAGGAATGGGTGGCCGGCTTAGTGGTAGGGTAGAGTGTTTTTGTTGTTATCTGAATTACCTTTGTGGGTTGTGTGGCAGTTAGCAAATGGCCACCCGTGGGGCATAGTTTTATTTATGGACACCAGAACATTGAAACTTGCAGTGTGTTCATGTCCCACAGCCACACTGCACGCAGCAACCAGACGCGTGCAGGGATAACTTCATGTAGAACAGGAATATTGTGTAGGGGAGAAAGGATGGGGATTGTACACTAGTCCAAGAAAAAAAACGCAGTGTATATGTCGTGGCTCTGGTGACTTGGAAGTGTCGGTGGGCCCGAAGGCCGGCAGCGCACAGGCTGCGTTCACATCAACACCGCAGAGAAGGCGCACAAGGCGCAATCCCCACCGACGAGGATATGAAACATGGTGGGTTGAGGGACTTTCGCTGGGGCCGGAGCCCCAGACGCCGCCACCGCAGGCAAGGCATCTTGATGGAGTTGGTCCGCCTGACTCGGGTAGGCTCCCTCGTGGACGGCTCCCGAGTAGGTTTACGTAGATACCGAGTAGGTTTGATGTAGATACCGAGTAGGTTTACCGTAGATTCAAAGTAGGTTTAACGTAGATTCAAAGTAGGTGTAACGTAGATTCAGAGTAGGTTCAACGTAGAGTAGTAATAGTTGCCTTCGCGCTCCACCGGGGCTGCAGCACCATCAAGAGAGTGACACCGTATACTCGCCAGCAAGAGAGTGACACCGCACCCCACCAGCAAAAGAGTGACACCGCACCCCACCAGCAAGAGAGTGACACCGCACCCCACCAGCAAAAGAGTGACACCGCACCCCACCAGCAAAAGAGTGACACCGCACCCCACCAGCAAAAGAGTGACACCGCACCCCACCAGCAAGAGAGTGACACCGCACCCCACCAGCAAGAGAGTGACACCGCATCCCACAGGCAAGAGAGTGACACCGCACCCCACCAGCAAGTGAGTGACACCGCACCCCACCAGCAAGTGAGTGATATCGCACCCCATCAGCAAGAGAGTGACACCGCAAGCTCAACAGCAAGAGAGTGACACCGCACACTCAACAGCAAGAGAGTGACACCGCACACTCAACAGCAAGAGAGTGACACCGCACACTCAACAGCAAGAGAGTGACACCGCACACTCAACAGCAAGGGAGTAACACCGTATACTCACCAGCAAGAGAGTGACACCGTATACTCAGCAGCAAGAGAACGACACCGTATACTCAGCAGCAAGGGAGCGACACCGTATACTCACCAGCAAGGGAGTGACACCGTATACTCACCAGCAAGAGAGGGACACCGTATACTCACCAGCAAGAAATTGACACTGTATATTCACCAGCAAGGGAGTGACACCGTTTACTCACCAGCAAGGGAGTGGCACCGTATACTCACCAGCAAGGGAGTGGCACCGTATACTCACCAGCAAGGGAGTGGCACAGTATACTCACCAGCAAGGGAGTGGCACCGTATACTCACCAGCAAGTGAGTGACACCGTATATTCACCGGCAAGAGTGACACCGTATGCTCACCAGCGAGAGAGTGACACCGTATACTCAGCAGCGAGGGAGTGACACCGTATACTCACCGGACTAGACCAACCAACATCCTCCCCCCACAATACACACAGGGCCCCTGCGGGCGTCCAACGATTCATAATTATATAACTAATATAAAATTGATCACCATGAAAAAAGGGCACAAATAAATATTGGAGCGCATAGAGGAAAAAATACTAAAATAAAGTGTTAATGATCCATAAAACGAATAATCATCAATAAACCCCAATAACATACCGATACATAAGAATATTTACAGGTAAAGACTCTAACATTCCACACTTCGCGCCAAATTATAAGCTACTTTGATTTGCCCGATTTAATGTAAAGAAATAAACGATGGAATTAAGCCAAGTTTTAACCGAATAATAGCGTATAGACAGCGGACTAGCGCAGAAACGTAGGCATAAATGGAGCCACTAATACGTGTAGGCGTTATCTTATCTCGTTCGGCGTGGTCGGTGATTAAGGCTATCTCATTTTTAATCTTTAGTAGTTCGATATACTGTAGGTGTATTGTATGGATATAATGTATAGGTGTATATTCTATGTATATATAGTACATGTCCGGTTGGATAGCCTTTGATAGGAATCACCTAATCTTATCTTGTGATGGCCTTCTTGAAATGCTAAGACGAAGTTGCTTATATAGCTACAGTAAGTAAATTAAGTGTTTTCGATGTACCAGTATAATGTATAGGTGACGTTTGGACGGTGTTTAATGCGTCTCTTTGTTCTTGTCTTCATCTTAACATCTTTAGCTGATCACGTAATCAGCTTGGGACGTTCGGTTGCATGGGTATTAGGATACGTGTGTACATGAAGTTTTGTTGTTTTATGGCGGGTTGGGTATACCATTATTGTTAATAAATAATACATGAATCTTGTTTAGTGCATTGTTTAATTATTGTAAGTGAGTAATGTGTGGTAGATTGTGTGTCGGGAGTCCCTTTCTTGTCTTATTTGGTGATTAACTTCGACTGGGCCGAGGTCGAGCGGCGGAACGGAAGATTCAATCGTTAAAAATGACCGTAGGTTTACGTGATTTTATAAGATGGGAACGGCAATTTTTATTATGAATAGAGCATTATATTAAATTTTTACGTTCTCAGCATAATAGAGCTGCAGGATTATTTCACTTTATTTGTCACAAGGACAGTAATATATACTGGTTTAACGCCCAGCTTTTAATTAGATTGGATATTTGCTAGGTTTTGTACAAGTAAGGGACACAAACTCATTGCTCTTAAGTCGAGTTTTTATACAGGCTTTCTAAGTTCTCTGTACTTCAACTGTAGGAATAAGAAATAAATATGATCATTGCCGTTCATTTGTTATAGTTAATAACTGTTTGTAAATATTTTTAGAATTGATAAAGGAAATTGCTCTTGTTTAGGAGTGGGCTATGTTATACACTTTGCATATCGGTTTATATATATTCATGTATAGTCGCTGCTGTCAGCGACTACGGGCCCTGGGTAGGATTCCAAACGGTACTTCTGTAAGCGTAGGATAGTTTTGTTGTACTAAATAACTCCGTCGTGTTGATATCTACATTGATGCCTAGTTTTAAGTCTGTACGTTTTGTGTATTTCTTCTACTCGCACGAGAACCGTTGTAAGTGTAGGCCATTTGTGCCTGTCAATCAAGTGGAGACCATCATTTCTTGTGTCTGTTAGGATAACGTCTGTCCCGAGTTAGGTTACATAGACGAGAGCCTCTGTAAGTGTATGCCATTTGTGCCTGTACAACAAGTGGAAAGGTCAGCATTTCGATACCTGCTATAGAATTGCATGAAGGCCATGTGTTAATTATAAAAAGAATAAAATAACTTGGGTGCCAATGGGACACCAGTAAATCCGAGGACACGCCCTTTAGCCGTTAGCTAAAGAACGAGCTTTTCTCATTGGACAATTCCACTCTTAAACATTAACGCGAGGCGCCTCCCCTTTTTGTAAGATTTTTAGTGATTGGGTACAGTTAGTGAAGGGGCAGAGGGCACAAGCCAGACCAACACGGGCGGCCACCGCAGAAGGACCTAAAGTTGAGTATTGGTGTAGGACCTTTGATCCCTTTATCGTAGAGTATGTTAGGATTTCACTGACTCGTTGATTAAAGAACCGTAGCCATTGTGAGTGGTTTATTTATGTCTTAGTTACCCAAATTATTCTTTAGGAGGTCAATAGAAAGAAACTCACAACAGCTATACTCAGATTTTGATTTGATTTGGGCCTCATTTCCACCAGAGCCTCAACGTGAGTCATAATAGGCTCCCCTGTAGGGCTTGATGATCATTGATTCCAATAGGCTCGCACGCCTAGGTGTGCGAGGAAAATACAAAACAACGCTTTAAACGTTAGAAAGAAAGTGAAAATTTTAGCAGTCAGACGCACGCTGGTGCGCAAAAGAAAAAACGCTTACACGAAACGGACCTCCGCTTCCAATCCTTTTGAATTTGAAGAGTATATATACGCACCCTAGTGCGTACAGGTAGCATCAAGATTAGTACAAG
>SDVV010009128.1:0-16858 GCA_016164225.1 Gammarus roeselii
TGTTGCGTCTGCTTACAGTTGACAAGCATCGTTCATTATTCTGTTGCGTCTGCTTACAGTTGACAAGCTTCGTTCATTATTCTGTTGCATCTGCTTACAGTTGACATGCTTCGTTCATTATTCTGTTGCGTCTGCTTACAGTTGACAAGCTTCGTTCATTATTCTGTTGCGTCTGCTTACAGTTGACAAGCATCGTTCATTATTCTGTTGCGTCTGCTTACAGTTGACAAGCTTCGTTCATTATTCTGTTGCATTTGCTTACAGTTGACAAGCTTCGTTCATTATTCGGTTGCATCTGCTTACAGTTGACAAGCATCGTTCATTAATCAGTTGCGTCTGCTTACAGTTGACAAGCTTCGTTCATTATTCTGTTGCATTTGCTTACAGTTGACAAGCTTCGTTCATTATTCTGTTGCATCTGCTTACAGTTGACATGCTTCGTTCATTATTCTGTTGCATCTGCTTACAGTTGACATGCTTCGTTCATTATTATGTTGCGTCTGCTTACAGTTGACAAGCTCCGTTCATTATTCTGTTGCATTTGCTTACAGTTGACAAGCTTCGTTCATTATTCTGTTGCGTCTGCTTACAGTTGACAAGCTTCGTTCATTATTCTGTTGCATCTGCTTACAGTTTACAAGCTTCGTTCATTATTCTGTTCCATCTGCTTACAGTTGACATGCTTCGTTCATTATTCTGTTCCATCTGCTTACAGTTTACAAGCTTCGTTCATTATTCTGTTGCATCTGCTTACAGTTGACAATCTTCGTTCATTATTCTGTTGCATCTGCTTACAGTTGACAAGCTCCGTTTATTATTCTGTTGAGTCTGCTTAAAGAAGACAAGCCTCGTATCTTAGTCGTGACTGAACGACTGTGAAACCAATGCAGCATGACACGGGACCTTGCCGACATGGGAGAAGAAAAAACGCCCTAGTTTTTAGTTATTGATCTCAAATCTCCCACCCAGTATTGCTGGTAGGAAACTAGCGTCCACTTCACTGCGTCTTTGATGTAAACACTGCACAATTATTATTCACTGTAGAAATTCTAATAATTGATGTAAAATGTAAGATGAATTTTGTTAATGGTGGAAATTTAACTATAAACGTGTCCAATATTGACAACATAATGAGTTCAGGTGACGCAATGTTGTCCCATAGAACTGTCCTGAGGAGCAAAATAAATGAAGAAAAAATGAACAACCTTGTTTTCTTTTGATGGAAAGTAAAGGAGAGCGATTTAACAGTATCTCCCTGATGACAATTTTTCAGACCATCCATTTCGTCCAACACATTTTAAATCAGCTCAACTCCTAAAAAAAGTTGAATGCGGAACTATTCCTAACTTCATCTCTCCAACAAAACACGGCACCCAGAGCCGTGTTTTCCACGCGCGGCTTGGAAGGAAGCAATGCAATTTTGGTCTGATTCAAATCAGCCACATTTTAGGGCCTCTTCCGTGAGATTCCCTCCGACTAAGAAAATGGAAGATCTAATAATATTCATTTGGCGGGACCGGAGATTTGAATAAATCACGCATTCACCGAGAATCCTTCGCTACTCTACCCCTCGTCAATCATCAAGGGGCCATCTTGATTTAATACTACATGCCAGAGGATAGCCAGACTCCCAAACGCCATCTGTAGCCAAATGACATCTGGATTGAGATACCAGATGACAGTAGATACCCAGATGCTCAACCGCCATCTATCATCGAATGACATCCTGGATTGAGATACCAGGATGACAGTAGATACCCAGATGCTCAACCGCCACCTTTCATCAAATGACATCCTGGATTGAGATACCCTATGACAGTAGATACCCAGATGCTCAACCGCCATCTTTCATCAAATGGCATCGTGGATTGAGATGCTAGATAACAGTAGATATTCGGATGCTCAATCGCCATCAGTCACAGTATACCATCTTTGATTGAGACGTTTAAGTCGCGGCTCGATAAGTTCTACATAAATCGCCGATAAATAGCTAAACCGTTCCATTTCCTGTTGTAATAATAAAATAGAAATGGCACACGAAGCTCTCATAGACGTTCTACTTCAAAACTGATCCTCTTGCTACCAGAAGGCAAATTAATTTGGGCCAATTGGCCTCTTGGACGTTCTACTCCAGAACTAATACTCTTGCTACCAAGAGGCAACCTAGTTTGGGCCAATAGGCCTGTTGTTGTCTTCCTACACTAGTAAACACTAGTAAACCTGATACCAGGGGGAACCCATCTGCCAGATTCAGAGGCTGATCTCGATGTGTAACGACTCACATACACAAATGGTTTGCTCCAAACAGGTTTAAAGATAATGTAGATGGAACCAAGTGATTGTCTTGGGATCAAAAGCAAACACTTCTAAAGTATCCGACGATATCGTTGCTGACTGTCGGGCACAAAAATCCCTCCTGTCAAGAGTGTCATAAGTCTACGGGTTTTGCATAATCCCATAAGGACCTTCAAACACCATGTATAAACACTTTGCTCCAGATTGAAAAGGACAATTTTGTTCCTCAATCGAAACAAGAGGCAAGTCTATCTTATTTCGAGGCTTCTTGTAATCAATGTTCTAATATTTTCACATTTAAACTACTCCAACGATGTCCAACGCTGCCTGAACTTCACTGCAGAAGTAGCCAACGAAGAAAAGTTTACGAAGAGTGATCAAGTGACGCCTCTGCTAAACAAACTCGTCCGCTTAAACATAAACGAACGATGCGAACGAAATCAAGAGAAACGTGTTAGCAAAATTCAGAAAATGCTGTCATGCTTAAGCGGTAATGTTTCCTCTAAATCGGGCAAGGATATTATTATGTATTATTGCCCTCGTACTGTAGCTTTATTTTCTAACTTCATAGGAGATCGGCGGTTATGAACACCCTCACAAGTCCTATAAGTAATAATAAATCATATTTCACTGTAATATTTGTTGACCACCAAATCTGATGAACATTTCGGTTGTGTAGCAGAAGCGATTTATTTTGCTTCAAAGGGGTTTGGAAAAGAATAATGATAAGATAAATTGGCCAGTAGATATTTATATTTTCTTCAAAAATTTAAATTAAAAATCATCAATCAGAGGATGACGAGAATGTTAGTCGGCTATGCAATTGTACCTCTTAAATGTTTTGCTTGTCATTATTGTGCTATTTCCGTTATTTATACATTTTGAATTTTCCAGAAGATGATATAGTTCTTTACTGATAGTTTGTATCCATACTCTAACAATCTTTTCAATTTAACCGACTCAATAACATTGATGACGACTGTTATTACAAGGTGGGTCTAAAAACATTTAGATTTCCATTCCTCTTGTAAAAAGTACACCGCAAAAAGAAAAGCATGTTTGTAATTAAATAAGAATCATATTTTAGACGATGCAACTCGCATGATGAACCGTTTGCAATACACACAAATGTGACAAAAAACTTCCCATTTCGTGCCTCGTCTTCGGTGCCTGAGAAAATCTCTATTTATCAACGCTGTTTTTCAATCGCAGCCGCGGGCAAATAGGAAAGCTCATCTCCGTCGGTAGGTTGGAATATTAATGTCCGGGAAAGGGAAAACTTTATCCCGGGAATAATCTAGGACGAGTTTGGAAAAGTTAAAATGGCCTGATTTACCGGGGATATTGGCCTCCGAGATGAAGGACGTGTTGCAAAAGACCCAAACTGTTGAAGGCAGCATGACACGGGTATCATGACCACTAATATTTCGATGAGATACAGATGTGCTAACACGTAAAATATTTTTAGGGATTTGGAGAAGGGGTGAACTTTACTCGCAAATGAAAGATAATGCTGATGCATTGCAATACTTGTTGTTGATGACGTCACATTATGAACTGATTTAACTGATACCGCTTCACTTTAATACAAATCTGCCAATACCCAGACGTCAAACATTATTTCAAGGGCAGAACTATTTGTTGGTTTAATTGTCGCAACCCAGTTTAAGGTCAGATTAATGCTTGACATATAAGATCAAAAATACATGCTTGAGCAGATTTTTAGAACGAATAATGAACTTGTTGCGAACAGTATCGTAAATAAACATTGTCAGTTTAGTAAATAAACAATGTGGGTACAAAAGGTCCGTGAGCACGTGTCGAGATTAAATTTAGGGTTCAAAATGAGTTTGAGACATCTTGAATTCGGATACACACTATATCTTGCTCTGATCCAATGGTGTGGATCAGAGCATGATATAAGTGGTATTCGTAATCAAAACAGCTGCTCATCGAAAAGTTTCCTTCTAGATTATCTAAATGGATAGAAAAACAGTATTTAAGTTAAAATTTAGATTTATGAGTTGCTGTATTTCATTAACATCAATAACATTCACCGTTTCAATTCATCGTAAAATTTGCCGTTGATATTTTGTGTCCTAACCAAACATTTTCGTATCATAACCTCCATCTGATGTTGAATATTTGAATAAGGATAAATCATTTGTTGATACCATAAGTCAGTGGCACTACCCAGAAGAGCAACATTTATCCATGGACAGAATTATTCGTTCGTAAATTCCGCATCACTTAACCAGAACATGCAGGAACTGACGAGAGTCCGTATCCTCCAGAAGGAGAGTGGCCGTCGTCATGACGTGCCTCACCTACTCTCATGTCACAACTTGGCAGCGGAAGACAATCTAACTCTACTAACATTGCAGGTAATGTTGAACCTGTACATGCCAATACCCTTTCAACTTGACAACGGAAGACAATCTAACTTTACTAACATTGCAGGTAATGTTGAACCTGTACATGCCAATACCCTTTCAACTTGGCAACGGAAGACAATCTAACTTTACTAACATTGCAAGTAATGTTGAACCTGTACATGTCAATACCCTTTCAACTTGGCAACAGAAGACAATCTAACTTTACTATCATTATTGGTAATTGAGGGAAACTCGACCCGGTGAATTCCCCTTACATCAATGTCGTTCTAGCGCAAATTGCAACAAGAAATAGGCAAAAAGTACCGCCCTATCCAATCCAGACCATTGCTTGATTTATATCGATTTTGCCAAGGTCTATGACAAAGCAGATTACAGTATACGGTTATCAAAACTAAATAATGCTGGTATAAAATGAAGTGTTTATAAATGGAAAGGCAGAATTCAAAGGGCGGTAGTAAATGGAGACACCTCTGCACCACTGGAAGTGCTTAGTGGGGTCCCACAAGACACTAAGCTTATCCCTCTGCTTTTCTTAATATTGGCAAATGATCTAAGCAAAAGCTGTCCACACACAGCAGTCTCTTGCTTTGCAGATGATGCCAGGGTTCTGGGCATTGACAAAGACTTGAGTGATGTAGGAAAAGTTCATACTGATCTGAAATAAATCTCCAAGTGGAGTGGGCTGGTGAAAACAATATGAAATATAACTAATTTAAATTTGAACCAATGATACAGATACAGATACAGACACTAGGCCGCATCCCCCATAAAAGGGGGTGGCCGACGGCAAGGCGCACCTCACACCCTCACACTCACACAATGAGATATGGAATAAATTCTGATCTAAAAACCTAGGCTCCATATCATTCCAGCAATAAGACAGCTATCGAAGAAAAAGTAAGCCTGCGGGATTTCGGCGTACTAATGCAAAACAATGTTTTTTCCATGAACAAATTGCTAAGGTTAAGGCCAGTGGCAGAAAACTATGTTCCTGGGCCATATAAATCTTTCTGGCAATAGATGAAAGGGCAATGTTGACTCTTCACAAACAATCAATTCAACCAGTCATTGACTATTGCTCTCTTCTCTGGATCCCACATAAACAGAAAGATCTGATTAGACTTGAAGCATTGCAAAGAAGCTTCATCTTTATTATAACGGTGGCAAAGGAAAGTGACTATTCTGTAGATTAAACGTCTAGAGGCTATACCCAATCCATAGACGTTTTGAAAGATTCATGGTCATAAACGTTCGGAAAATTCTGGAAGGCTACACGATAAATGAAGCGAAAAAAAATTGTTACGAAAGTGACAATGAGAGACCAGGCAAGGATTGGCAGAATGTGTTGCTTCAAAGTGCCAAAACTGATGGACGGTGAATCAATTCAAACAGTTGCATTCAACGGCTTCTCGTCCGGGCTCTTCGGTTATGCCATTGAATGCCATTAGGAATACGTGAGATCAAACGGGGCCGCAATTGGCAGCCACAGCAAACATCTTGAGGTTCAAGAGCCAACTGGACAAGTCCCTCAGCTGTGGTCCAGATCGACTCCTAATCAATGATCCTGACAACTCTTCGCTCAACCTCGACGCCAAGCCGGGATCCGACCAGCGAGTGTGGCTGGCTACAACATGCAAATGCTGGTGGGAGGTGTCCCAACTGATGTGAGCCAGGTGGCAGCCACGCTGTGACCTGCTGTGAATAGCAAAGAAACTCCAACTAAGTATCCAAGTATATAGTGGAGAGCGGGAGGGAATATTAAATTATAGAATACGAGCGTGTGGAGAGGGGGAGGGAATATTAAATTATAGAATACGAGCGTGTGGAGAGGGGGAGGGAACATTCAATTATGGAGGATACGAGCGAGTAAAGAATGAAGGATACATTAAATTATTGGATACGAGAGTGGAGATGGGGAGGAAAACACTCAAATTTCAGGAGGCGCATCTCGGACTATAGCCGAGACGGGCACGCCCATACGCTCAACGGGCTCGTAATTTGCCCTTAGTGCATGCCTACTAGCTTGCCCCAAGGCATAGTCACGGAGACCCCAGCTAAATTTTGAATCTAGATTGAAAAGGCGCGAGTAGAACTTTTAAAATGTACGCAAGAATTTAGAGAATACCACGCGCAGTTTTATAGGCGGTGGTCCTCACACTGTTCTAGAAGAACAAGGTCTTCAGATCACTCAAGGTTTCTTGAAGACCATTTTGTAGCTTTATGAGGCAAAAGACGGACATCTTGGTGTTAAGTTGCCCATGGCAGCTTCATAACTCCAATCAAACGAGCCGCAGAGAAGGTTAAATTTTGATGCAATTATATACCAGAAGTTCACCTTCGGCATTTTAGAACCACAATTCATATTCGATTCAAAATAAATCCCCTTATTTCCAATATCTGCGAGTAATATTTAGGCATCTGTAATACATTAGTCCCATACATCAATCAGCAAGACCCAAACATGTTACTCATTGGGAACAGTAGATAATTCAAAGACTTTTCAGACTAGTATACACTCCAAATACTTTTCAGTCTGGTATACACTCCAAATACTTTTTATGCTGGCATACACTGCAAATGCTTTTCAATCTGGTATACACTCCAAATACTTTCCAGCCTGGCTTACACTAACAATACATTCAGTTGGTTTACACTGCAAATACATTCTGTCTGGTTTCCGCTCCAAATTCTTTCAGTCTAGTACGCACCACAAATACTTTCAGTCTAGTATACTCTCTAAATATTTTCAGTTTAGTACACACTCCAAAAACTTTCAATCTAATAAACACTCCAAAAACATTGTCTAGTACACACTCCAAAAACTTTTCAATCTTGTATACACTCCAAAGACTTTTCAGTTTAGTATACACTCCCCATACTTTTCTTCTAGAATACACTCACAATACTTTTCAGTTTATTATACACTAAATACTTTTAAGTCTAGTACATGCTCCAAATACTTTTCAGTCTAGTTTAAACTTCCCAACTAGCATGTACTCCCTTTACTTTCCCAACTAGCATGTACTTTATCTACTTTCTCACCTAGCATGTACCATCTCTTCTTTCAGAACTAGCATGTACTCCCTCTTCTTTCCAAACTAGCAAGTACCCAATCTTCTTTCCCAACTAGCATGTACTCCCTCTACTTTCCCAACTAGCATGTACTCCCTCTTCTTTCCAAACTAGCATGTACTCCCTCTACTTTTCCATTGAGCATGTACTCCTTATTCTTTCTAAACTAACATGTACTCCCTCTTCTTCCCCAACTAGCATGTACTCCCTCTACTTTCCCATTTAGCATGAACTCCCTCTTCTTTCCAAACTAGCATGTACTCCCTCTTCTTTCCCAACTAGCATGTACTCCCTCTTCTTTCCAAACTAGCATGTTCTCCCTCTTCTTTCCCAACTAGCATGTACTCCCTCTACTTTCACATTCAGCATGAACTCCCTTTACTTTATAAATTAGCATGTACTCCCTCTTCTTTCCAAACTAGCATGTACTCCGTCTACTTTCCCATTTCGCATGAAGTCCCTTTACTTTATCAATTAGCATGTACTTCCTCTTCTTTCCCAACTAGCATGTACTCCCTCTACTTTCCCATCTAGTATGAACCCCTTTTACTTTATCAGTTAGCATGCACTCCCTCTACTTTCCAAACTACCATGTACTCCCTTTTTTCCCGTTTAGCATGAACTCCCTTTACTTTATCAATTAGCATGTACTCCACACTCCATCTACTTTCCCATCTAGCACAGTCCGTCTGCTTGCATCGATTACAACTCGTGTACAATAGTTGAGGAAGTTTTCTATAGAGATCGGATAAAAAGGAATTCCAGCTGCTCGTCAGTAATTCTTTGCTCTAGCTCACCGGTCCTTCGGCTTAGCGTTTGTGTCTAACAGTTACGCACTGAGGCACAAAAGATAGTTGCGGTACCTGTGGGGGAAGCAAGAGGAAGGGAGGTGGTAGATTAGTGGTACTCACTGCTGTAAATGTGGAAGGAGGCGCCGACATGACGAGCCTACCTGAAACTAGCGAGACAGAAGAGGTCACGAAAAATTTGTACAACTACACGCTTGATATAATGAAGTTTCCTGCAGTCTGCAGAGCACATCTGTTAAATAAGACGTTCATATTATACAAAGTTAGCACTGGAATAGGATCGTATGATCTAGAATTGGACCTATAAAATACACGCATAAACAAGCAATTGTCGCAAAGGATTCAATATTTTTGCC
Source organism: Gammarus roeselii (assembly GCA_016164225.1). Lineage (NCBI taxonomy): Eukaryota > Metazoa > Arthropoda > Malacostraca > Amphipoda > Gammaridae > Gammarus > Gammarus roeselii. The sequence continues at coordinate 8,929 of SDVV010009128.1, forward strand.
AGATATCGATTGGAACTGATTGAACCAAACGGCATACACTTGGTAGCAAAAGACTATTACGCAACAAAGACAGTTTTTTATCTCACGAGAAGAGCTATGGCTGTCAAATTTTACTTGTGTCATTACCTTGATGAAGGGGCCTTTGTGCTACAAGTCCCAACCACGCGTAGATTTAGCTAGGATGCGAAGGTACATTCTCAGCCTCGCCACCGCATTCTCGCTCTTTCATGTGCACTTCCACAACTCTTCGAGTAACTGTTAGTATTAGACAATTCTTCCATTAGTGACATCTCAAGGTGTAAGTCAGAAGCCTGCAACTTTTGCGAGACGTTGGAGAACTTGGAGAGACTTAAGCACTTGGAGAGCACAGAAGGAGTTGGAGCACCCACAATGTAAACCATAGCTGCACATTTATCCACGGTACATTTCTTGCATGCACAGTGAGTGGAGAAGCATTATAGACGTATAGAATAGAATGATAATGTAGGCGTGTCCTGGATCCTTCCCATGAGTAGGCGAACAAATGATACGCCAAACATTATGAAATTTCTATAAAGTTATTAGGCATGGAAAGATCACGATTATTTATTGCTCAGAGGACTGGCACAGGGACCGCGACGGCTTCCGCAACGGCACTCGTCGCGACGGCTTCCGCAACGGCACTCATCGTGACGGCTTCCGCAACGGCACTCATCGCGACGGCTTCCGCAACGGCCCTCTTTGTGACGGCTTCCGCAACGGCACTCATCGCAACGGCTTATGCAACGGCACTCATTGCGACGGCTTCCGAAACGGCACTCTTCGTGACGGCTTCCGCAACGGCACTCATCGCAACGGCTTATGCAACGGCACTCATTGCGACGGCTTCCGCAACGGCACTTATCGTGACGACTTCCGCAACGGATAAGTTATTATCAAAAGGCTAACACTACAAATATCTACAAGTCGAACCATGTTGGTTGGAAAGTATTTTAACATGTTCGAAATTATCACCGGAGTTTCAGCTGTTCAACAGCATTAACGTGCCTACGCCAACGTCGGCTGCGTTGAAACAATACTCACGATCCCAAAATCTACAAATTCCGTATTCAGATACTAACATGTACAAAGGGAACTAATATGGAGAGAGACCTAATGAAAGGGGTCATCGTCGCATCAGTGGTACCGTAGCCCAATGGTGGACACACGATATATTCAGCCCTTATTACAGAGAAAAGTTACCTCTGATGGTAGCTAGTTACACTGACTGACACACCCATTAATTGCCCGTCGATCAGAGATGCCCTTACCCCTTCAGTTGAGCAACAACACGAGAGATTCATATCTACCCTTAGTAAAATCGTAGTCAACTTTGACGAGTGAACCCATCTAATTCATGGTCGATCTTTAGGCGTAATCACACCTGAACGACTGCGGCAAAAGTCGAAGAGGATTTCCCACTAAATATTAGAGATTTTGAGCCCGTCTAATCGTTGAGTTGCCGAAACCCTCCACTAACCCGTGGGTGTAAGACTATCAAATTATTCAAGGAATGCCATGCCTGACGTGAAGCAGGAATCAATCTTACTAAAAAACAATGCGACAAATGAACCCCCAAAAAAATTATCTACTTGAAAAATGACTGTTTTAAACCTGCTAATCGTTGAATTCAAACAAAATGATACATCGCACCATTTCGAAGTTTGCAGCAGCCTCAAAATGGTAGCGTAGTAACTATTTAAGGACATGATTAGGTAATAGGCGAGATTAGTGCAAATCAGAGACAAACAAATCTTGGCAGGGCAAACAAATCAGAACAGGGTTAGCAGACTGTAGGGTTCGAGGACCTTGGAAAACTGAATTATCACTTCGGCAGTTACTAGACATGAGGAGAAAAAGAACTAAGATAGTTCTACCACTTTTGTCGAGCCGAAATTATATCTTAGGTACATTTCGAAGAGATCGACAATAACCGAACAATCTACTTTACAGCTGGAACAACAGTTTGCGAACTTCGAAGAACAACATTGTTTGATATTTCTTTCGAACATAAACCTTTGCGTAAACCCTTTGTCTACAATTTGAAATTCACCTCGTTCACGAATGGTTCTCAAACCCCAGGTTCACAGACAAATAAAAGACAAATCCGTAAAAAAATGTAGTGCTTATGTAACATATCAAGTTGATTATGCAGTTAGTTAACTTGAGTAATGTAATGTACAATATAATGTACAACCTCATGTGAAATATTTCATACTCTCATTTTTTTTATATAAATGTCATTTTTTTAAGATTAAATGTCTCGAAATGCTTCCACCCAGAGATGGTCACCCTCAACCGGTCAGTTTTGTTGGGCAGCTGACGAACGATTCGATAAATTAATTTCCAACTAATTCGCATACGAACTGAAGCAGGAAAATTTTAAACCATTTGAATGCATTCAAATGAATGCGCTCGCAAACACACGATTATAAGAAAAGCTCTTTATTAGTAAAGAGTTTGAACCTCTATGATATTCGTGGTTTTTTTTTTTTATTTTTTTAATATTCGATAGAGAGGAAAGTTAATTTGATCGTTGCATTATTAGGAATGCAGCATTGGACAGGATTTCCATATATTATTCCTAAATAATAAATGGAATTAATTTGTGAAAGAGTATGACAAGAAAAAACTTTCGTATTCAAGTTTGTTTCCACTCAAACTAATTATCTAATATACATTCAAATTATTGAATGATCAAAATAATTTGACTAACTATCAATATATGCTGCAACGGTTCGATTTTGAATTGAAAATATGCAGCTTTGCTTTTTGTTAGTGCTTGATACCATGAGCCGATTACTCAATCATTGTAAAATTTTCAGTGGGCCACAACCACGAACATCTCCCCTACGCCGTTTCCTAACTATGAAGGTAGATATATGCAACATAGTGATGCTATGAATATATGATATCAATTGAGTAACGATCTACGAGATCTCGCTTCTTGAAGTTGAAGCAACGTGACGTCACACTGATTATTTCTTCAAGAAATCCCAACCCCAAATCGCTATATACCAGAAATATATCTTACAATTTTAATAGTATTTCTTGATATATTTTGATAGTGACCTTTGATAGTGACCTTTTTAATATATTTTTTACCAGAAGTGCCATTGAGTTGCCAGTGTATGTAGACACTAGGAGTGCCTACTGGTTGCCATTTTGTGGAGCCGCTAGGAGTGCCGTTGAGCTACCGGTCTACGTTGTCGATTGTAGTGCCGTTGAGTTGCCAATCTACGGTGCCGATATCAGTGCCTTTGAGTTGCCAGAGTATGTAGTCGCTAGAAGTACCATTGAGTTACCAGAGTATGTAGTCGCTAGAAGTACTATTGAGTTGCCAGAGTACGTAGTCGCTAGAAGTACCATTGAGTTGCCAGAGTATGTAGTCGCTAGATGTACCATTGAGTTGCCAGAGTATGTAGTCGCTAGAAGTACCATTGAGTTGCCAGAGTATGTAGTCGCTAGAAGTACCATTGAGTTGCCAGAGTATGTAGCTGCTAGAAGTACCATTGAGTTGCCAGAGTATGTAGTCACTAGAAGCACTATTGAGTTGCCAGTGTATGTAGTCACAAGGAGCACCATTGAGTTACCAGTGTTATAGTTATTAGGAGCATTATTGAATTGTGGTGTTTCTAGACGCTAGGAGTACCATTGAGTTCACAGTGTTTGTAGCCGATAGGAGTGCCCTTGAGTTGCCAGACCACGTTTTCGATATGAGTGCCATTGAGTTGACAGTGTATGTAATCGCTAGGAGCACCATTGAGTTCACATTGTATGTAGTCGCTACGAGTGCCGTTGAATATCCAGTCTACGTTGTCACTAGGAGTGTCATTGAGTTGCCAGTGTATGAAGTCGCCAGGAGTGCCATTGAGTTGCCAGTATACGTTGTCTCTAGGAGCACCATTGAGTTGCCAGTGTATGAAGTGCTAGGAGAACCATTGAGTTGCCAGAGAAGGTAGTCTCTAACAGTGCCGTCGAATTATAGTTTACGTTGTCGTTAAGAGTGCAAATAAGTTGCCAGCTGTCGAAGGCGCTATGGGCGCTATTGAGCTCCCAGTGTGAGTACTCAAATACATTTCCTAGATGTTAAATCTAATTTCTCGGATATGAACTTGGACGAGGGAATTGTAACAAGTTTGTAGAGACATACAGAAGATGGCGCCACACTCAGCGTAGTTCATCAAGTCGACTCCCAAGCCCATTACCAGTTGAGGGGATTCCTAGGGTAAATCTGACCCGTCTGCATTTCTGCGCCAAAGTAAATAAATCAAGCCCATTCTATCGAATAAGACAAACACCAAGTCATAAACTAGCCGGAATTCCGTTTATGTTGCTGTCCAGTGCGTTGGAGACTGGGGAGCATTGGTATCTTTGAGATGACGTCGCACAGAACGAACCAACTGCTGCTTGGTAGAGAATTGCTTCATATAGTCACGATGCAGCCTAAAATGAAGTGGGCTAGAGAATGAACCCACTGCCCGTGGGGAAATAGAGGCTGCCGCTTTCCCAAGATATTGTGCATCCTGAACGCCTCCACGTGTTATAAACACCACCGTTTAGGTGTGTTTGAAATTTTTCATACCCCCACTGGTAGTTTCGGTCAGCCAGCAATATTTCCAAAACCGTTTGTGCAAATCATCGTGAACTACTAGAATATTGTGTATTAGCATAGTTTATCAACCTTCAACTTCATTTGACTTCTCAAGACTCGAAAAGAAAGTTAAATCTGTTTGTTTACAAATGTGTTTTTTTCAGCAAATTAATTATAATAATCCGAACACTTTTTCCAGTTGAAACAAATCAACAAGTTAGACACAGTCCGAATCTTTGTAATTTCTGGGACTTCTATTCCTATTTTGACCGTTTTTTTATACTCATAAAAGTGTTGTCTGCGGTTGCTGTCGACCGCTCGATCAACTAGTTCCCGCTGGTATAGTTGGATACAAAAAAATATATAATATTCCACATTATGAGCAATCGGAAAAAAAATTCGTGCGCACTGATCCTTTTTCTCTAGTGATGCTAAAACATTCCACGGAAAGTTGACGTTCTTGCGTGCATTGTGGTTCATGATTGGCGAGGTTGCGACGGAACAACAAGGTTTTATGAACCAATGACATTCTACCAGCTAGAAGAAATCCCAGGCTGACATCAATACAGGTCTAAGTCAAATACATACAGACGTCTGGTGCGGCCTATCTAGAGCCAGTCGATGGAATGGTCAAAATATATATGTGGGATGTAGATGAGCTTGATGTGTGTTAATTAACCTAATTCCATTGACTAATGGTTGAATGGGTTGGTGAGTCAGTACTTCGTTAAAATTTAAGAGTACATTAGAGGGCCCACACGTGGAGCTATTGGCCTGCTTTATCGCTTGGAACTGAAACACCTCGATCTGATGAAATCGTAATTCATAGTTTTTGGAGGGATCTTCACGGAAGATAAACCCTAGGCCTCTGCAGTTTGGGGACTAGCACATGATTAGGTAAATTCTCCATTTGTTCTATTGTCGTTGAGGCTCCGGTGAAAATGAGGCCCAAATCAAATCGTTATGTTATATCAAGAGAAGGATGATGCATATGAATGTGTCTCTTTATTAATTTCTTCAAATTTCGATGCACGACTCTTATATGATAAGTTAATTTTAGTATCATCATTCCATTTTTACCCTCTTTAGTCTACTGAGAGCGGAGCCAGCTGTGTTCCTTCATCATGTCGTATTTTTGCCCTAATTGACCAAATTGTGGCTATGTGGATGGACTTCTTCATATGTTGTGCAGTTTTGCTATAGCGATTTATTTTCCTATTAAATTCCTGTATTCTCATGGAATACAAACTACGAAGTGTTTATTCTCCGCTCTCCAAAAGGTCAATATCTGCGACTTCATGTTTCGGGTAAAATACCTAAGAATTATATTAGTTTTGTAGAACGAGGAATCTGGATTTAGTAGGTGGGCTACATTAGGGGGGGGGGGGCACCTCGATAAGTGCTATGTTACCTTGGGCCTGGTCATCCCGGACCTCTCGGCATAGACTAATGGAGCCCTCGCAATCATAAATCTAAGTGCACACAAATAGTAATGGCGTGGTGTCGTAACTGGAACTGAATGTAACCGAAGATTATTTGGTTACTTGCTGTCTTCGAAATGCACCTAAATTATCACTTCGGCACGACGAATGAGGTAGAAAAGTCTCCTTCATTGTTTTTCCTGTGTCTAAAGTTACCTGTCTTTGAAAGGCCCTTTCGAGGAGATAATCAATGAAAACTACTCACCGAAGTTCGAGGTCCATTGGTTCGCTACCGCGCATTTATGCTGAAACAGAACGTTCGAACTTTGCTGAAACCTAAACGATCTTGAGTGTCGCGAGCTCACTCCTTCAGAATATACGCCCGGTCGCGAATCAAGGGAAAGCTCATGAACTTCGGGGGGTAGAGGGAAAGCTCGTAAACTTCGGTGGGTAGGAGGAAAGCTCGTAAACTTTGGTGGGTAGAGGGAAAGCTCGTAAACTTCGGTGGGTAGAAGGCAAGCTCGTGAACTTCGGGGGGTAGAGAGCAAGCTCGTAAACTTCGGGGGGTAGAGGGCAAGCTCGTAAACTTCGGGGGGTAGAGGGCAAGCTCGTAAACTTCGGGGGGTAGAGGGAAAGCTCGTAAACTTCGGTGGGTAGAGGGAAAGCTCGTAAACTTCGGTGGGTAGAGGGAAAGCTCGTAAACTTCGGTGGGTAGAGGGAAAGCTCGTGAACTTCGGTGGGTAGAGTACATTGATTAATTGCTCGGAAGGGCCTTTCAAAACCAGACAACTCGACATGGGGAAAAACCAAAAGGAATATTGAGTCTTCCACCATGCTTCGTCATGCCGAAGTGATCATTTAGTTTTCTATGGTCCTCGAACCCTAGTCTGCTAACCATGACGAGATTTATTTGTCTTTGATTTGTAGTAATCTCGCCTATTACCAATCATATCCTAAGATAGCTAGTACGCGACCATTTGGGGACTGATGCTAACTTCGAAATAATGAAGTCATTTTGCCTGAATTTAACAATTAGCAGGTTTGAAACGGTTATTTCCGAGTAAAGAACTGAATTTTAGGTTTATATGTAGCATTGTTTTCTAGTTAGGTTGATACCTGCTTCACGTCGGGCATAGCGTTCCTTGAATATGTTTATAGTCTTACACCCATGGGTTAATGGAGGGTTTCGGCACTGGTACGAATGGACGGACGCAAAAAATCGACCAGGATTTAGGTGGGTAAGCTCGTCAATGTTAACTACGATTTTACTATGGGTAGATATGAGTCTCTCGTGTTGCTGCCCAATTGAAGGGGTAAGGGCATCTCTGATCGACGGGCAATTACTGGGTGTGTCAGTCAGTGTAGCTAGCTACCATTAGAGGTAACTCTTTCATAATAAGGCTAATATATCGTTTACACACCATTGGGCTACGCACCAATGATATGGCGATGATTCGTTTCATCAGGTCTCTCCATATTGAGTTGCCTGGGTAGATGCTAGTAGCTGGATAAGAAACTTGTAGATTTCGGTATCGGGAGTAGTGTTCCAACGCAGCTGACGTTTTCGTAGACACGGTGATGCTGTTGATCTGCTGAAACCCCGATAATAATTTTAAACTTGTTAAAATAACTTCCAATTAACATGGTTTGACTTAAAGATATCTTGTAGCGTTAGCCTTTTGATGCTAAGATAGTGGTTGCGCAAGCCAGCGCGAAGAGTGCTCTTGAGGAAGCCGTCGTCGCGATGAGTGCCGTCGCGACGAGTGCCGTCGCGACGAGTGCCGTCGCGACGAGTGCCGTCGTGACGAGTGCCGTCGCGACGAGTGCCGTCGCGACGAGTGCCGTCGCGACGAGTGCCGTCGCGACGAGTGCCGTCGCGACGAGTGCCGTCGCGACG